>JAVXUL010022144.1:0-11832 GCA_035590515.1 Trichilia minutiflora
CACAGATATGTTTTTGAAGTGTTTGTGGCCTTGTTTAAATATATTTGGAGTTTGGGTGTTAGGTTGATTGTTATTGGGAGTGCTTTGTCAACAGGTTTTGTAAATACCTTATAGGCCTACAGGGAGTATTCGGAGTGTTTGAGTGCACCCTGGAGGTTTGTGGCGTCTGTCATAGGTGGGTCCCATGGATCGGGGTGTGACATCATACGTACCCCTTTGCTTGATGTATGAATCCCGAGCTCTTTAGCTCAATATCGAGCATTTTACTCAATGATCTCGAGCTCTTTAGTTCGATGTCGAGCACTCCGTTTGATGATCCCGAGCTCTTTAGCTCGAGATCGAGCACTCCGCTCGATGATCCTGAGCTCTTTAGCTCGATGCCAAGCACTCCACTCGATGATTCTGAGCTCTTTAGCTCGATACCGAGCTCTTCGCTCGATGATTCTGAGCTCTTTAGCTTGATGTCGAGTGCTTGACTCGATGATTCCGAACTCTTTAGCTTGATGCCGAGCGCTCCGCTCGATGATCCCGAGCTCTTTAGCTCGATGTCGAGCGTCCTGCTCGAGGATTCTGCAGTCACTGCTCTGCGATACCTAGGTCTCGGGTCCGAACCCATCCATGGTAGTCCATGGATTCCCTCGTGAGGGACCTATGATGACGAGGTTTCCAAGCTTATTCGCTCGATGATTTTGGTTTTTCTTACTTCATCTTCCCGAGCTTACGCGCTCGATGGTTCAGAGATCTTCTGTTTATTTCTGAGTGCTCTGCTCGATGGTTATCTGCCCTCTTGCTTATGTTACCGTGCCTGTTTGTCCGATGCCAAGCTTAAGCGCTCGATGGTTCAGAGATCTTCTACTTATTTCCGAGCGCTTCGCTCGATGGTTATCTGCCCTCTGCTTATATTTTCGAGCTTATTCGCTTGATGTCGAGCTTACGTGCTTGATGATTTTGGGGCCCTTCTCTCTATGATATCGAGCTTACGCGCTCGATGGTTATCTGCCCCCCTGCTTACGTTTCCGAGATTATTTGCTCGATACCGAGCTTACGTGCTCGACGATTTTGGGGCCCTTCTCTCTATGATATCGAGCTTATGCGCTCGATGGTTATCTGCCCCCCTACTTATGTTTTCGAGCTTATTCGCTCAATGTCGAGCTTACGTGCTCGATGATTTTGGGGCCCTCCATTCTATGATACCGAGCTTACATGCTCGAGGATTTTCTGCTTTCTTACCCATGTTTTCGAGCTTATTCGCTCGATATCGAGCTTACGCGCTCGATGATTCGGAGCTCTCTCGCTCCATATTTTTGAGCTCTTCAGCTCGATGCCGAGCTTACGCGCTCGATGGTTCTGGTTTCGTCTACTCTGTATTATTGAGTAGATTCGTTTGGTCCCGAGCTTACGCGCTCGATGAATCTTTGTTTTTTCATTCGATGATGCCCATATTTTGTATATGGCTCAGGTTCCTATGAGAGGCCTATACAAACTGTAATTTTCAGTAAAATTACATTTTACTGAAAACTGGGGGACTTAGTGTTGGGACAATTTAGCGTGGCCCAAGCCCATCTCCAAGCCCTTATCCAAGCTTATCATACAGAGGTGCTGTTCCCCAGATGGACTCCCCAACACGACTCGACGTCTTCCCGAGCTGCTGGTTACATCATCAGAAAGACAATCAAAACGCCTCGGGTATTTTGCCCGAGTCTACTGCTTAGAGGACCTCCAACGATTCATCCACGACCAACTCGCACTCGGACTCGGGATCCGTGACGACCAGCCTTTTTGGACTCAGGAGCTCGGACCGATATGTTCTTTCCAACAAAGCAGGGACTCGCGGACATTCGGGGTATACTAATCTCCACCATTCTACCACCTGGCGACACCGAGGCTAACTCATGCTGTGCGAATATCTCCCGAGAATCAGGGGATTTCATTCTCGGAAAAGCTGAAAACTTCACTCGGAAGTACAAACACTCGGACACTCAGGGGTGACGTGACAGGCGCATCATCACGGTGGAGTCCTACGCATTTAATATAGCCATCCTATGCTTCCTTAGGCTATCATCCTGCCATCCTAGCCTGTCAGCTCATCATCTCTTTTATATTATCATCATCTTTTTCCGTCAAAAGAACTATGTATGACTTGATCCCTCTATCATAGAAGGAGAAGAGAGAGAGACAGAAGAATCAGGAGAGAGAAGCACCAGAAGAGAAGGAACGAAAGAAGAGGGAAAGAAGGGAGTACATAGACAACTTAAGTCTCTCTCAAATCCAATCACAAATAAATACTAAAATCAATCGACCGTCGCACTAACATTTTGAAATATTTTTTGAATATTTTATAACCTTAAGTTCAAAAAAAAAAAAAATCTACTGATATAAAAAAAAAAAAAAAGTGATACTTTCTTGCATCAACGTCTAGAATTAAATCAATGACATTTAATTTATTCAGTGATCACTCCAATCAAAAGTCACATAGGAACAAAAAGAGTTTAAGATAATAACGGTAAATATATTTGAATGGTATAAGCAATTTAGCTGTAGTATACCAGCATGCCAGGAGAAAATATTGCGAATGACATGTTGGTCAGTCCATGTATAACGAATCCTCACGTGCTTATGAATTATAAGAATCTTATCCTCAACGCTAGCAGAAGGAAGAAAACGTCTAAGTGGTAGCCGCCGTCTTCCACGACAACCAAATCACCAGCTTAAGCAAAATAAATTAATAAAATTCTTTATCCTTTCATAAAAAATAAAATAAAATAATATATATATATATATATATATATATATATATATAAGATTAAGAAAAGACAAACGCTATGTACTGCTGTCTATTTTTTATTTTTATCAGGGAGAATTTATGATTTTCAGAAAAATCAAATACCCCTCTTGATATGTGATAAAATTTATACCATTAATTATAAAAATTAAATAATTAAGATTTTATCATATACCAAAAAGGGGTATTTGATTTTTCTGAAAACTATAAGGGCAAACATCATTCCCCCATTTTTATTATGTTGTAGTCTTAAGCGCGCACGTTTTTTATTACAAAGTCATGGATACGCACTCGATTATCATTATACTTGTTCTAACTTATAACAACCCAAAAAACGGAGGAATAACATTTGAATCCTTATATTTTTAAATTGTTATAAATAAGATCATAATTTTTTTTTTTTATGCATGAGAAATAAGTTACTAACTTTTATTAAAATAATGAAAATATCCTGGAGTTTAAGATACATACTCAGCTTCGAAAAGATAACAAAAAGAAAAAAGGTTACATACTCTAAGTTCCTTTTTCTTTATTAAATTGAATAATTATTGTATGAAAAATATTAAAAATATAAATTTACTTTGACATTATAATATTTATTGAATAAAGCTGTAAATTAATATATTAATAACAACGAATAATATGAGTATTAATTATTATATTTCAGAAGACGAAAACGAAATTTCTTAATTTAACATCTGAGTAAAATAAATTTAAAATTATTAACTTAATGCTAAATACAAATATTGAGATAAGTTTATTTAATTAAAATTTTAAAAAATGCCTCTATAATTTTTATTAATTCTCCATTATATAGAGCATTTATCTAACATCTGAGTATAAATTTATGGGTGATAATTTGGGTCACGACATGATTATTCGATATAAATTTAATATAATTAAACGAATTCGAATTTAAAAATTTTGACATAAATAATAATAAGATCATATTCGTGACACGATTAATAATCATGTTAGATTCGGATTTGACCTTTTGAATTCGTTATTCGTTTAAAACATGATTAAATAAATAAATAATCGTGTTTAAATAAATAATTATTTAATATAATAATTTTATTTATTTATATTTGATGTTTATTTTATATTAAATAATTAATTAATTAAATAAGTTAAATTTTATATTGATTAATTAAATGAATTGAATAGATTAGATTGAGTTAATGATCCATTATATTGTGTTATATAACCTATTTAAAAAATAAATAACACGATTAATAAATAGATGACACGATTATTAAATAGATGACACGATTAATAAATGAATCGTATTCAGATTGAAGGTTTTTGACACGATTAATAAATGAATCGTATTCGGATTAGTACAAAAAAATACTGTAAGTTTATTGACACGACACAAATATGATACGTTTATCCAAATTGACATCCTTAAGTATGATATATTAAATCACTAATTTTTAAATTTATATTTAATAAAATAAATTAAAAACAGTCATATTATTTAAATTTATACATTTTTATTCAAGTTTCATAAACGTTCACATTAAGAAAAAAAAAATACCTAGCGTTGTGCCAATGAAAACTCTATGTTATAAGAGTAATATGATCAATTGAATAGGGGTGTTAAGGACCTATTTGTTATAAAAGAAAAACAATCCCTGTTTGTAGAATATAAAAATTCAGTGACCCAAATGTTATTATCCAAAAAAATATAAATAAATGAAAATAAAAATAGTTTCTTGCCGGTTCATATTTTGTTTCTTCTAGCAGTCCTTTTTTTTTTTGTTGTTGGGTTGGTGGTGGTGGTGGGTTGACGCTAATCTACAATTGGCTTTAAATTATGAAGAAGTCAACCCAAATCAGCGACCGCCACGTTTCCAACGGTGGTCATACGGATAATAACTTTAGTTATTTATAATTATAATATAGAGACGACTCTAAATATTTCATCGTCATCGTCCACGTGCCGTTGAACACAAAACCCCACCCGTTACGATATAGGATCTCTTGTTCGCTCCTTGCCTAGAAGAAAACATTTGTTGAAATTTATCTGGTTGACATCTTCCAATAATTCCATGTTAATGACTTCAATAAATCAAACCGGATGCTTCATCAAAATTCAAATTTAGTTTCTCATTATTATTGTTATTATTATTATTATTAAAGTTAGTAATAAAATTGAATTTGTTTGATAATTAGGTTTGAAATTTTGACCAAAAAATTTGATTGTTTTTTAGTTCAAATAGATATAGTCTTATTAGTATAAATTAATTGTATAATTAAAAATTATTATACACATATAAATCAAATTGTCCTCTTGGTGCAGTTCATGAGTTGGGCCGAAACGTAATTTTGTTATTTATGAATTCTGAGTAACAATAATAAGATAGTAAAATTTGATATTTTATGAATAATAAACGATTTCGTACCATCGTTTAAACTTTTTAAAAATTAAAAGAAAAAAAAACTCTTATAATTGTATCAAAAATTAAACCTGTTAATAATTCACTTTCTAATTAAATTAATTAACACTCAGATTATAGTATAACTTAAAAATTTATATATCTAATTGTATTTGCCACATATTTGATATTAAGATGTTGTAGTTATACAATTGTTTTACTTTCATAGTTATTGAATTGCCGTGAAATAAAAAATAGAATATTAATTATTGATTAAAAATAACTGAATCGTATTAAAAATTAATGTTAATAAATATTTTTTATAATTCTACTTCTAACTTCTAAGTAAAAGTAAACAATATTAAATATACCCATAACTGATAAAAATTTGTTATAAATTCTCTATGTTTTTTTTTTCAAGGATAGCAAGGCTACGTCTACTTGATCATAAAACTTTTTTGATTAAGTTTTAACAATTAATTAACAAATTTTAATATTTTGAAAATGGGATAATTGATTTGACATTTTATTTTTCAATAAATTAAAATAAAATATTAAGATATATATTTTATTGACAAATCTTTTTTTTCAACCAACACCGAATGGATAATTAGTAATTAGCCTCTTAAAACAGGAATAAAATATATAATTGAAAAAAACAAAAAATTCTTCTTGCCTTTCCGCATTATCTTAGATAAAATAGGATTAATGATTACCAATCCATTGGTCCTCATAAAGCTGTGCTCATCCTATAATAAGTTGCCAAATTTTGCTTGTTGGGGAAACCCTAATGAATTAAAACGATGGTTTGGGTGGTTTAATTAAAGTCATGATTAGCAGTTAAACCAACAAGAGTATAAATGGATTGGCAGGCAGTCATGTCCCCATTATCTTCCCCAATGACCCACGTGTTTTGAATTCGTTTTAGCATAATTACTTTTACGAATAATTGTTAATTAATTACTATAAATGGATGGTGGATCTAATAAGTGTCTTTGGACCTAATTCAATTGTTTTTGGCAACAAATGAACTCCACTTCGTTCGCACGATATTCTCATGCCATATTTGAAATCGTCTATTTGTCTACACATCAACCATTAAAGGTGACTTTTTCTTTTCTTTTCTTTTTTTTAAATTATTATTATCATTGAATTAGAATTAACATTTTTTCATGGTACTCAAGAGAGGAGAGGAGAGGAGCGTTTGATATTATTGTTTAAACATCGGAGTCTATAGTTGGCAAAGTAAAGATTTCTTTGTCTCCTTGTAATTTTACTCTAATTGTCAGCATTGTTAGCATTATATGATACATATATGGATTTTTTTCTTTTCTTTTTTTTTTGTTTGAAAAAAAATAATAAAGTTGTAGAGAAATTGGCTAATTTGAGTTTAGGTATATCTTTCTATTCTTAGTTTCAAGATTGCTTGCCATTAATTAGATTTAGAGAAGAAAATGACAAATATACCATATAATTTTATTAAATGATAATTATTCTTATATTTTATATTTTGTAATAAAACTATCCCGAGATTTGAATATTGTGACAAATATCTATATTGAATTAATTTTTTTTTATTTTTTATCTTTTTATAGTGTAATGACTATTATACTCCTAACTTTTATAAAACATGAAAATTTAAAAATTTAAAATATAATTTATGAAATTTTATATTTTTTAAAATATAAATTTTATTAATTATATTTCATACATTTTAGATTATTTTTTAATAGTAATTTTGTATATTTGGTATATATATATATATAATATTTATGCTTTTATAAAGATTAGGGATATAATTTACATGGTAGAAAAGGACAAAAAATTAAAAGAATTAATTTAATAGAGGTATTTGTCACAAATCATAAAATAAAAATAATTATCATTCAATAAAATCATAAAGATATTTATTAATTATTTTTCCTTAATCAAAGAGTTTATTTTTTAAGATTACATAGATTATCCTAGTTACTTATTTCATTAATTTCTCCAGTTATTTTTCTTTCATTTTACTTTCTTTATATCTTTGGAGTAAGGTCTTTGTCCACCTTTTCTGTTACTTTGTTGTTGTTTTTTCTGTTACTTTTTTTTTCCTTTTTAATGAATTAATTTCTTTTTAAATTTTTTATTTAAAAAAAAAATCAACCTATCAAATATTCTATGTAATATATTGAGGGGAATATTATATATTGAGTATAAAGAAAATCTTACAGGTAAAATATAAATTTACATGTGACATGGTCAATGGTCAAAACCAAACTATGAGAAGCGACAGTCAAATTACAAATATTAATATTAATTAATAATATTTTATTTTTATAGAAACTAATCAAATAATTAATAATTGATTGAGGAACTGTTGACAATTCAGAGTCGTCTCTTTACCAAAGTACTACGCTGTGAGTTCATCCATATTACTTTGGTTACGTTCAAATTATTCAATTGGATACGTTAATTTTTAATTTTTTATAATATAAAGTTACAATTAATTTAAATAACACGTTATGGACCTTGTTGTTAGTATATGTGGGCCTCAACCAAGAAATTTAAAATCGATATAGTGGTCCAATGGGAATGGAATTTTCTTAAAAATTAAAATTGACACAATAACATTAGTAAACTGGGATGTCGACCAAAGAACAATTAATTTATGAAAAAAATGAAGATAAAATATTTCAGAAAAATTTTTAATTAAAAGATCAATAAAGCAACAACTACAAATTTTATATGAATTCTATTATTTATATAACAAGGTAATTAATTATATATGCAAACCAATATAAATGGCATTATATTATTAATATTTGTTTTGTATATTTCATTTAATTTTACTTTCATAACATAAAATAGGACATATAATAAAATGATATTAATTTGTGTGATTGAGTTTGTGTCAGAGTTGGTAGTCTTGGAAGATAAATCAATTTCAATTAGTAATATTATAACAATGTTCCTATTAAAAATTAAAGAAGTACTTTAAAAATAAATTAAATAATATATTAAACAAGATTTTAGCAACAAAATAAATAAATAAAATAAAACTTTCTAAAGTTTTAAAGGGAAAAAAAAAACTTCAACAACTGATTGTTCTTTCTCGTAGTTTTAGTTATATGCTTATTCAAGGTTTAAAATTTTTTAAATTATAGGTGATTGCATTTATATCTTAAATAATAATAATAATAATAAAGAAATATAATAATCACTGTACAAAAATATATTAAAAAAAATTGGCCAATGAAAGCTGACAATTGAAATTGAAAACCATGTTTTATAAATTGTACTGTTGATGATACTTTGAAATTCTTATGGGATATTTACTCATCAAACTTTTCAACTTTAGAAGGTAACTGGTGTTATAATTGGTAAATATAGAAATAGCTAGAAAAGTGTCGGCTGTTTAATAAAAACTCTCTAATAATTAAATTAGTAAAGTAAGATTTTGTGGATAGAGAAAGTAAAATAAAAATAATGATAGCTAAAGTTTCAGATACTTTATATAGTAATTTTATTAACTTTTATGGACTCTGGTTGTTATTGTTATTGTTAACTCCTCAATATTTTATCTTCTTCTTCTGTGACTTTTGGAGAGTGGATTTGATGGGTGGTTAATCAAGAGTTTTACATGTAATCCTTCCTTTTATTGGCTAATTTCAAAAAGTTATCGCATAATTTTGGTGATTAATACCTAATTTTTAATAAAATAACACATAATTTGAAAAAAAATACAAATTATCAATTATCAATCATTGGATAAGAATTCTCAAAATTAGCTTTTGAATCAAACTTTCTTTTGAAACGGCGTTCAAAGTTAATTTTTGAATTAATTTTTTTTAGATAGTTCTCTAGATTCACCTTTGAATTTGACTTTTAACTTGAGGTGAATGATCTTAATTTTTAATTTAGTTTTGATACCTATACTTAATAATAGACTTTTTTTATTAAGGTTTATTAGTCAATTTAATCTTAAGATCAGACTAAAATAACCGTTAAATAGAATATAGTATTAAAATCATGGGTTTTATTATTATTATAACCTTCTTGATCTTTAGATTATGATAAAATAGTTATAAATTAAGCTTCAGTCTTTAAATTTATATTGTTAACATAACTTTTCTGACTTTTAAATCAACTTTAAATAATCGTATTTTAAGATATCCGATCTCTAGATTAAGATTAAACGAGTTGTGGTCCAACTATTTTTTGTTATTCTTCCCCAACGTAAATATTTGCTAGAAAAAAATTAATGATATATTAGGTATTAATTAGCATCATTTGCATTGATAAGTTGTGAGAAAAGAACAAATTATAGTACCGTTTTTATCAACATCCATTATTCTACAAATCATACACACATTCACTTACGATTTACACTCCATAATTTGTAACTTATTTAATAGAATTACTATAAAATTGAGATAGAGATAATTGCTAAATTTTCCTAAACAGAGAATAATTAAGTTTTTATACCTAGAACAATTTTGCTAATATCAAGATCTGAGATCACAATTGAGATCTTTATATGTACTAAGCTTTTCTTAGAATACTAAGCTTTTTTGTTGCTTTTTCAATAATAATTCTATTGAGGAATAACATACAGGGCTTTTTTTGCTGCTTTTCTTGGGATCTCTCATTATTTGCAGAGATAAAATACTGAGGAATTTCTGTCTTCCACTGAATTAAAGGAGCAAAAGATGGAAGAACAACAAATTAAGAAGTTAAAGAAATGTATGAATAAATGGATAAGGAGTGTGGAAATGGGAATTTTTGATGAGGTGCTGCTGGCTTGAATGTGGTAAGAGTATGCGGCCAATTTTATTGACAAACGTGAGAGAGAAAGAGAGACAGCAAAGTTATTGATTACGGGGATTGCTCGTGTCTTACTAGTCATAAATTCTCATGTGACAATAAATTAAATTTAGGTCCTCTAAAGTTTATATTTGCATGATAAAAATATAATTTAATAAATCATATCAAATAGGTCCCTAGTAATTCAATTAATATTGAATTTTAACGTATTGAAATTCCTTATGATTTTAAATTACATACTCTTAAGTAAAATGATTAAATTATACATATACACACATATATATATTGATTAAAAGAACTTTGTTCATTATTTATATATATAACTTAGTAGTGATGGATTGAGTCTAATATTTATAGTTTAGGTGCACATGCTAAGTTCAAATTCAACTAATCACTCATAATTGAAGAGGAATACTCATAATTTAAACGGAACATTTAGATGATAATATATTTAATTAATATTTTTTTAGAAATTAATTAGACGAAACCTGTTAATTAGAATGAAACTCGAATATTCTGGATTATTAAAAAAAAAACTTTGCTCAATATTAATTAAAGTGGCATACTTATTAGTTATAATTATCATAAAATAAAAATATTATATATTAAAAATTCATCAAAAATATATTTTATTCTTATATTTTTAAAGTAAAACAAAAATACTAAAATTTTAAATAAATTCTAATATTCATACTATCATTTATATAAGATCTAGAAACTTATTCGTTATAAAGTAATAAATTTTTTATATTTATTAATGAAATACAGTATTTTAGGGACCTAAACGTTATTATAGGAAGTATATTTTGATTATTGGAAATATGAGGCGTTCGGCGGTCAAAGTAAAAAATGCGACTCCTCTGTTGTTGGCTGTAATCAAGTTACACATAACAGTCAATTCAATCTATACTATTTTATTTTTATTATTTATTAAAAAAATAAAAAAATGGAAACAGCCACAAATTTAATTTACGTGTATAAATCTGTTTATTCTACCCTTCTTCTTCTTCTTCTTTTTTTTTTAAATAAACGCACAGCTTATAAAATATTTTTAGAGATGAATGAAATTTGAAGAACAACAAACGTGAAGGATAATACCCAAAAAAAAAAAAGTTTAAGAGAAATAAAATCATGATTAAATGATGAAAGACCTACTAGTAAATAAGACTTATTAATTTATTTTATTTTTGTTAATCTTCAGTTTCATTTGAGATTGTTGTATTTATTACTGTATTTTGGAGGTGAGGTGGAAAAAATATTTGGTTATTAATTAAATTTTATCAACTCATAAAAATTAAAATTTCCATTTAATAACATAGCAAAAATTTTAATTAAAAAAATCACCGCTCATAGTGGGTGAGTTTTGTCATTCACAAATTCTGAAATGACATGAATATTAACAACTGGTCAAAAATTTTTTTTAAAGAAATTATACCATGAAAAAATGAAATAAAAAACACCAAATAATCTTGTGTTATAAAATTGGTACTACTGATTTTAATATTAACCATATTTTATTTCAATAATATGGCATTCTAAAATGTTATAAAATTAATTTAATGTAATAAATTCATATTAAAAAAGAAACATACTAAGCCTTAAATTTGTTGGAATTTGTTGACACCGTCGTGAGACTGGTGGTTGCATGCAGGGACGTCCAAAACCCTAAGGCAGAAGATGAAACCAAGAATTCCATGAATTCTCTAAGTTTCTCTCTCTAGAAACTCTAACCTTCCATCATCGTTCTTCTATGTATTTTCCGATGCATATTGCCGCAAAATCCATATTTTAATTTCTGCCTTGACTTGTCTTTATATAATGGACGAATTAATGCAATTATTCATTGAATAATTGCAACTCTTC
>JAVXUL010022155.1:1110-11831 GCA_035590515.1 Trichilia minutiflora
AATTTTTATTGTGTAGTGATCTGAAATACATAGCAAGTTGAATAGAAGATTCTGAAGCAACTTGGCAGGAGCTGAAGCAACTTGACTAGAGTTAGGTAATTCTGTTAGCTGAGCTGGCAAGTGAGGAGTTGGAGCTGATCTTCGAGTTGATGCTGGAGATTCTTTCTGTTAATGATAGTTACCAAGATTTGTAAAGGGTGATAGAGCTGTGATCAAATCGAAAATGACAGTAGCTTGAGTGTATATAAAGAGCTGTCATTCTTGGATGGAAACAGAGCTGGTCATTCACTACAAGAAAAAGGAGCTACAGCGATGCTACTTTTAGCGATGCCAAAATTTTCGTCGCTAAAAGGTCTTTTAGCGACGCAAATTTAATGTCGTCGCCAAATCTCGTCGCTAAAACCCGATGAATAAAAAAAATTGGAAAAATTCAAAATAAATTACTTTTAGCGAAGATAAATATTGGTGTCGCCAAAAAACCTTTTAGCGATGCCAATTATCGTCGCCAAAAACTAAAAAATAAAAAAATAAAAAAAATTTACTTTTGGCGACGACAATATTTATCATCGCTAAAAGACCTTTTAGCGACGCCAAACATCATCGCAAAAAGCTAAAAAATAAAAAAATTAAAAAATTTACTTTTGGCGATGATAATATTTGTCGTCGCTAAAAGACCTTTTAGCGACGCCAAATGTCATCGCCAAAAGTTAATAAATAAAAAAATTAAAAAAATTTACTTTTGGCGACCACCAATACTACCGTCGCTACAAGACCTTTTAGCAATGCCAAATGTCATCGCCAAAAGCAAATAAATAAAAAAAAATTAAAAAAAATTTACCTTTGGTGACGACAAATACTGTCGTCGCTAAAAGACTTTTTTGCGACGTCAAATATCATCGCCAAAAGACAACAAATTAAAAAATTATATTTTTGTTGTCGCAAAAAAGTCTCTTAACGATGACAAATATTATCGTCGTCGAAAGCCAATAAATTAGAAAAATGAAAAACGTTTAACTTTTTGCGACGACAAATATTTTCGTCGCCAAAAGCCAACAAATAAAAAAAATTAAAAAAAATTAAAATCTATTTACTTTTGACAACGACAATATTTGTCGTCGCTAAAAAGCCTTTTAGCGACGATAATATATGTCGTCGCCAAAAGTCATCAAATAAAAAAAATTAAAAAAATTAAAAACGATCAGCTCTACAGATCTTGTAGATTGATACTGTATATTCAGGTGTGTCAAAGTACAGCAAATCAAGAATCACTTTCTCTTAATTACATATACTGTGTTGCATATAATCTTTTGAATTTTTTTTGAGTAATTAAGATGTAATGTATTTGAGACTGTACAGAATTATGTATTATATCATGATATAACTTTATAGTATCGTATCTTATAGATGATAAGTTTTTTCTAGTAAATGAGTTGTATATCTTGTGTGTAGGAAGTAATGAATTATTATATAACTGATTACATTTTGATGATTAATTATGAGGAAAGGGTGTGACATCTCCTGATTCCATTTCCCTTGTTGATATTACGTGCTTTTTTCAACTAAGTTCTTCAATTTTATAATTCGAATTAGCATGCATGTGACTTGGACAAATGTACTAGAAAGTTTAGCAAGGCTAATTTGACATTAATGTCAACTGTAAATAATATAGAACCACCGAAATATATGGTTGATATATATATATATATATATAATCAAGGTATTCGGATCAGTTTACGCACACTTTGACTAATCTTCGGGGGAGGCTAGTACAATATCCCACCGCCACGACCTCCCATTTAAATTACGGACACAACCAAAAATCGAACCCAAAATCATGCACCTAATCACATAATCTCAAATTCGCTCTTGTTAATTGGGTTACCCAAAGTTGGGTATAGTTGATATATTAATATAATGATGAGTAAACTTAATAATTCAATAACGTAATTGAAATTTCGTTAAAATACTAGGCCATGATATCGTGAGACGTTTGACTGATATCATTAATTAAAATTAATTTTCAAAACCGATTGTCCGCAAGGTTAGGGATTAGGATGGACAACATTTTATTAGACTTGTTAATTTTTCTACTCGAGGCTTCCACAAGAAATTGATTATCGACTTAATTTAATTTTGTTGTACAAATATATTGATGGGTCCATTTGTTAACGTCTAGGAAACAAAAGTTTTCACCCTCAACATTAATTTTAATTATCTTTGAAGTATCTTCGCGTATTACATATTATTGAATAGATTAAAAGATATTTTTAATAACACAAGTCTGAAAAACATAACTTAAAATTTTGATTACTTATTTATACATAACAAAATGTGAACTTTTATATATTTTATAAAAAAATGTAGACGCTTTATTGTTTAATAGTTAACTTGTGATTTAGCCATTTGTTCAAAAGAAAATTTTATTAAATTAAATACTTTTGTATGCAGACATTATTAATCGATAATTAAAAAAATGATATAATGCTTATTTTTGTATATAAAATCTGAATTCTATTGAAATTTGAATATTTTTTAGATAATATATTAAAAATATATATACAAGTAATATTAAACTTCAAAAAAAAAAGTAATGTTAAATATACTTGACAAAATATAAATAAAGTTGTTTGAATTAAATTTTTTAAGGTTATGCTAACTTAATAATTTATTAAAAATAAGAATTAAAATTACTTATGTAATATTATTTCTTATATATGATATATAATTTTTTTTTGAATTTATTCTTCTCAAAAATACTAGGATCTAATATTTGAATAAAACATATCTAATTTATGTTATTATATTTTTATAAAAATATTATATTTATTATAAAAATAAATATATTTAATTAGAATTTAATGGTTTTTTTAAATTTAATATTGCAGGAAATAATAAATTAAATCGAGATATTTTAGAGAGAAAAAAATTATGGAACAGTAAGGACTATTTTTCATTCATATCTGAGAATTAAAATTTTTTACTTTCTCTATTCTGTCTTGTAATCGGATTTAAGATTTTAAAAATAAATATATTTAATAATAAGTCAAATTCATACTTTAAATAAAAAAAACCATTAAATCAAAAAATATTATATGTTTCAAATTTTTTTCTCTTATTATATAATTATCATTTCTATGATAGTTGAACTTCCAAGAGAATGTATATGTCATCAAAATTTATTAGATAATTGTAATAAAGACCAACCATGCATGTTCCACACTTCCACCTAATATTTTCTCTATAACTTATCGCTTAAAGAAATTAAAGTGTGCAACAGTCGCCCATATGGGAAATTATTGCTAGCATTCCTTTTATAAATTTGCATTTGAGCAAAAATTGCAAAATAAAAAACAGAGTCATATATAGAATTCGCAGGACAAAATCGTTTTTTACACAATTTTTGCCTAAAGCTAGCTAGCTAAGGTAAATCCCATCCCTATTTGAAATTAGGCTGCCGGTTAAAGCCAAAGGACTTTTGTATTATTGTGCTTATCCATTTTGAACGTTTGTCCAAGTAAAGTACACCAAGCCAAGTCCCCACAATCCATCTCAATTCGGGTAATAGTTAATAAAAATGTGAAAAGAATATTTGGACACTGTTTGATAATGGGAATCTTCAAAGGAGATAAGAACGGTTGCTTTAATTTGCATACTCCCAACCAAGCCCCACCGAGTTCTTTATTAATTGCTTTATTCACAACCAGGATGACACAACTAGTTGTCGCCCTAAACAGATTCAATTAACGTTCCCACTTGTCTTCACTAAATCACCAAGATTTAAGTGATGAAGGGATCTCATTTAATTTTCACAGATTCACACCTTACCAAACTTTTACTATTACCATATAAAAAGCAGTAATCAATTAAACTTTTCATGCATATATAATACGACTTATTTGTAAACCCTATATTCATTATCTTTTAAGGGAGATCAGACATGGGAAACAGTATAGGAGGAAGGAAGAAAGCAAAGGTGATGAAGGTTGATGGAGAAACCATCAAGTTAAAGACTCCAGTTCAAGTTTCGGACGTTGTTAAAGACTACCCAGGTTACGTTTTGTTAGATTCAGAAGCTGTGAAGCATTTTGGAATTAGGGCAAAGCCATTAGAGCCTCAGCAGCAGCTTAAGCCAAAGAAAATTTATTTCTTGGTGGAGTTGCCGAAGTTTCCTGAGGAAAAGGTGACAAGAAGAGTTCGATCGGGTATTCATATGACAGCGAAGGACAGGCTTGAGTGTTTAATGCTGTCGAAGAGGGCGGTTTCTGATCTTACAGCGGTTACGACATCTGGGAGTCGGGGAGCTGAGACAGCCGATGGGAGGATGAGGGTGAAACTGAGACTGCCAAAGTCTGAAGTGGCGAAGTTGATGGATGAAAGCAGAGATGGTGGAGAGGTGGCTGAGAAGATTATTGATCTTTATATGGAAAAAACCGGCAGTGTCGACGACGGTGGTAGTCGGCGGACGGAAGCAGAATGGAAGCTGGGTCATGATGGTAGGGTAGAAGAAAATATAAAGGCAGGCGATCAGGTATGCATCTTTACTTTGAAATTGTTACTTTCATTATCGTGTGTCTACGTGTTCGGCTGCTTATCATCAAAAGAAGCAACAATTTTTATTTTTTTTTTTTAAATTAGTTTATAGAAGTACTATATTTTCAGCACAGATCCAGAATTTTAGGAAACTTTTACTCCATCCAATATTTTAAAAATATATAATAATATAATAATATAATCATCCTTCATCAATAATCAATTTAATTTGAACTAAAAAATACCTTTTATTTACAAACAATGTTAATATAAAGTATTCGAGATTTTTACATTTGGACCTGTCCAAACTGTATTTTAAAAACGTTTGAACTAAGAGATGTTCTATTTAACATATTATATTATATGAATCATGATTCATTGTTATTAGTTAACAAGTTAAAATGGGACATAAGTGAGAATTGGTTAACGGGTTCATGTTTTTCTTATGCCTTTGTTAGACTTTTCTTCAATTTAGTATGTTATATTCATGTGTTCTAGATGGGAATTGATATTGATGTTTTCAAGTAGCTAGAAGTTAGAAATAACGTCCGTAAAGCTGACATAATTCCTCACATCATAAATCCTTAGAAAAGGGCAGCGGAAAACAAAAAATACAGAGAGAGAGAGTGTGTGTGTGGTAGGACCAATAGCACAATAATTTTATATTTTTTATTAATTGTTAAATTTAAATACTTTTAATATTTAATATTTAACTTCACATATGAAATTAATACATAATTAAAGTACATATAAATTTAAATTTTAACTATTGAAAATATCTAAATTTAAGAGCTAATAAAAATATTAAAAAATATAATTTTTAAAAACTATTATACTGTTTGCTCACTCTCTCTCTCTCTCTTATTTTTGATATGGCTATATGCCTGTTCGAATATTAATTTAAGGAAGAAAAAAATTCAAACTCAATTTTCAAAAATTATAAAATAAAAAGGTTTTATTATAGTTGGAACCCTATATAGCCTCTATAACTATAAATAAAACAATTTTCTATTCTATGTGAAATGGAATGAGACATTCTAAAAGAAATTCTATTAATTTTTCAATTATTCTCACAATATTATTATTCTTGTTTCATTTTATTTGACAGAAGCGAGTAAGTTTTGTTCCTGAAGAAGGAGAAAGTCATATAAATCCATCGAGACGATGATAAAGAAAAGCTAAAAACAACTTCCCTTCATGTAAAATTTTGATATTACATCATTTTTGCTTATTTATTTACTATTTTTAAGCAACTATTATGTTATTATGTATAATAATATTAGGTATTTAAAGTTAATTAGGATAAAAATTTATATTCTAACTAATGCGATAATTTTGTACCATATGCATATTAAATGTCAACATCAGTTCGAATGCAAACTTTATATTTAATTATATACACTTTATCCATATATTATTTTTCTAAAATAAATTTTATGTCTCTTGCATACCCTCAAGATTTGTGTGTGTTTAGATGCCAAATGTAAATATATAAAGTAAAAAGAGTCATAAATAAATAATATATAAATTAAATATATTTATAAATCAATGTTTTAAAGTTTTGAGTTAAAAATAGTATTTAATTATATGAATATATTTATTCATTTGATTTATATATGTTATTCGTAGTTTATGGATCCACTTCTCTAATCATAATAATAGGTTATATACGTTATCCCCAAATTCTGGACCGATTTTTTGATTTTAACAACCCCGATCATAACAGTGGGTGTTATTACAAATATGTATTTGAATTTGAAAGATTTGTATGTTAATTATAAATGGATTTAAGCTTAATTTAGTAAGATTAAGATTGTCATGTTTTTGATGTATTTTATTTAAAAAAGAAATTACAAATATTTAATCAAACTAAAATCTAAAAAAAAAATATTAATATTTAATATATATTTTAGAACTTCTGTTCTCTGTGGGTTGTACTTTTAAAATCACACAATTTTAATGTCAAATCAAATTTTGAGTCAATCTAATTAATAAACAAATAAAAGTAATTAAAAAAAATAGAAAGTTCGAATATACGAGAGTGACAACACTTTTTTTCTTTTTTTTAACATCTTAAAGACTTCTTTAAGTGAAAATTTTTTCAACTAACACTGTCTTTTGCATCTCTCAACAGTGTTATCATAAATATATATATATATATATATTCATTACAATTGAGCTAGTCCTGCCAGAGCCCGGCCCAACCAGTTACAGAATTGGTTGTATTAGTCACAGGCCCAAATATAGGCAACCTATTACCCCAGGCACAAGTTTTGGTTTACCACAGGCTTTTTAGTTTTTCCAAAACAATGAAATACATGAGAAAGAAAACAAACCAAACCAACACGATGATTGAATCCAACTTCATTTTTCTCTTGCTCAAAATTTTTGGTGCCATTGGATTATTAATAGGCCAAATTATACTTACAATATGTTACTTGAATAGATCAGGATGATTAGTCATTTTCTCGTCCCAAGGGATATAGTTAAGATGATAAGGTCACATAACCCTTATCCACATGTCCATCTATGCCCAGAAGCAGAAGCAGAGGATGTTAAATCCGTCCTCATTTGATACCACTTGAAGGATTTAATTAATCATTTTCTCATTTGACATCTGTACTTGAAAAATTTTATTGAGATAATACGCCTACATATGTACATATTTTTTGTTACTTATAATGCGTGCTCGTGAAAATGGAATGTGTGTAACTTTGATTGATCTATATATTTTAGTGCCGGTGACTTTGGGTTTGGTTTCAATCTTGAATAAAAGTTAAAAAAAGGATAAAATTTGAGGATGGTTCGTGGAAATAGTGCGCAAAAAATATGTTTGGCTACACATTTCATTGACAAGTGTACTTCAAAATAATGCCCTAAAACAGATTAGCATATATTGGTCACAATTTTAGTAATTGAATAAATAAACAAATTATAACTATTTAGCATTACTTGAGCTATACATTTCTCAAAAAAAAAAATTACTTCAGCTATACACGTCTATTTATAAAAAAGAAAAAAAATATTGGGGCTTGGATTTCCTTTAAGAGTCCAAGACCAAAATAAGCCTCTAATGTTCTTATATAGTTTTTATAATCTTCTAGTTTATTGTTGAAGGATTGACTTGCGGTTGACTCCTAGAAAACAACAAGAGCAACCAGATTAAATTTTATAAATATTCAACATCTTAGTGATTTAATTACTAATTAATTATCTCTATGGTGATTAATTTCTTCATTAGTCATTTCATATTCTACTTAGTATATTGATACTTGGATCGATGATTCTGATTCTGATACTTGCAATTCATTTTCGAAATTGTTGGTAAAATGGGAACTTAGGAGACCGAATTATGCCTGTGGAATCGGTGCATTGTTATCAGCAACAGAATTAACCTTTTAGCAGTTGCTTTTTCTTCAATATAGTTTCATTTTTTTTTTCATTCCAAGTTTTCTGCAATTTTATTTACAATGATCAATATCAACTAAAAAAAAAAAAAAATCATACTCGTAAGAAATATTGGCTTACAATTCTCAAATCAAACTATCGCTAATTTTATTCAGATTTTGATCAAGCGAGTCAGAGTCAGGTAGCAGGTTTCCTTCAGAATCATACAAAATTTTCTCAGAAAAATCTAATGGTCGACATCTTTCACCCAAGATGATTTTTTTCCTCCAGAAAGCTTCATCACTGTCCTCTTCTTCCTCTTCTTCTTCTTCTGCTTCTTCTGCTTGGACCTTCTTCCACGAAATCATCTTCACCATCATATGAGTTTTACTGCTAATATTGCTATTTAATTTCGTTAGCAACCTCTTCTCACTTGACCGAGAACATGTTTCTTCCTTCTCTCCGATTGATTTCTTTGTTCTGTGAGAAGTACAAAGAAACGTTACAAAGGAAAATACAGAGAAGACCGCGATTAGAACAAAGAAAGAAGACGTGGTTATTGAATGAAATTGAAGATTTTGCACCGTGAAGTTTAGAGGCCTCGTCATGTTTATTAGATGAAGAGAATTTATGAAGAACGAAGATCGAAAGGGAAGAGTTAGGCCATTGAAGATATTATGGAAGGAGAACAGGAAAGAATAATGGAAGCCTGGTTTGCAGTTTACACCACTAAACCTCTGCATTATATACGAGAAGATATAGGATACAATTTGTTCTCAAAAGAATACAAGATATTAATCATCCTCTGTTCTATTTTCACGCTTGTTGACTGTTGTGTCCAGCTCCGAATAGGATAATATGATGTGATGAGAACACTGAATTTTCTCCATCGTGCTTTCCACGGTGGGTTTAATTACCACACACTAATTTTCATCCATTGACTTGGAATCAGTCGTCCTCGTCGTATACGAAGGGGTGAATAGAAGGCAATATCCTTTTACGTCATTGGCAAATGGCAACAAGTTACATTATTATATTTCTTAATACCATAAGCATCTAGTCTACCCTACTAGACTGGCCCCATGAACAGAACAATTATTAGCCGATTTTATGGGTCCTGCTGTATGTTGTCACGGTAGTGTCTGATCCGTAATTGATGAAATGTGATAGACTTGTCTAAAGCAATACATAGAAAACAATAGCATTGAATCTTCGAATTTAGCCTAATCACTATACATGTAACTTTTAATTGAGTCATAAAATCCCTATAGTACATGTGAATTCTAGGGTCATAATTGTTCCTTTGCATTCTTATCTCCATCATGTTATTAATTATTCCTTTGATAAGGTGTTTTCCGATTTACAATTTCTTAGAATTGTCATTATGTTTTATGTATTGAATTAAAACAGTGGTAATTAGGAAATGCAACAATATGAAACTCATTATGCTACAAGTAATAATGACACAGTGATGGCTTCTGTTATTACTATTATTGTTGTTATTTATGATGATGATGATGATATATCACTTGTACATAAAGTTAAATTAAAACAAAAAGGAAAAGAAAAATTCAGAAACAGTACAAAGGTAACACACATTGATTCTATATAGCAACACGATAATACATGATCAAATTGGAATTGTATTGGTGACTCTTGGGTAAACAACAATAGCAGGATGAGCCATAATACGACGATCTTTCATGTGCTTAAAGCAATAAACCAAAACCCCCACCGGCGAGGGTTGCTAGCCGTTCCACATTGAACACATATAGGAGTTCCAATACCAGCAGCCATCTTGATTCTTGACTAGAAGAGGAAAGTGATGATGTTGATACGTTTTGACGTAAAAGTAATTCGGTGATTGAAATGTACGATGGGTAACTGCTACCGAGGGGTTTTAGAGAGATTGAACCGAAGCATTTTGTTGTCTGGACCTTTGAGAGGTTCTACGTGTCAGTAAAATGGAATCAGAATTGTACACGTGTTATCGTCGTGTTATGCTATTAGACACTTGTTCTCTTCAACTGCGTGAATGTGGTCCATGAGGAGTTTTGAAGCGGTGGGAACTGGGACTAGATGCCGGGTTGTTAGGTATTTTGGGATTGTGTTTTAACACGTGGATGAAGAAGGGGAGGTCGGTGGTAAGCCAACATGGGCAATGAGAAGATGACACGACATCAAACAATAGTGACGTTGGAACTCATAACATGGAATTGGGTTTTGTTGCCAAAATAATGGGGGTACTTAAAATCTACCCGTCCCACTTTTCTTCTAGGTTTGGGCCATGATAAATGGGCCGTAATGCTTTCATTTCTGCACCACTTATGTAGGAAAGGAATATAATTTTGCAAATTGAAAGGAAGGCTGCATATGAACATCGACTATCATTTTTATTATATTATATTTTATTTTATTTATTTTTGCATATAAGATAATTTATATCGCTAAAACCATTGCAATCTAAAACAAAATCTCTCCAACTCTTAGTCTTATGCAAACCAATTAGGTAGCCAGTATAAAGTATAGAGTAGTTTTATAGATAAAAGTTTTATATAAAATTTTTTACACAAATTAATGTAATAATATTATAGAATTCTCAGATGTCTTATATTTAAAAAAAAAAGAAACAAAAATTTATAAAAAATAAAAAAAATAAATTATAGAAAATATATAACAATTATATAATATTATTATATTAAATTGTGTAAAAAAATTATTGGTGTATAACTTTCATTGCAGTCTTGTTAGAGGTGGCAATCGTGCCGTGCCGTGCCGGCACGGCACGTGAAATGGAAGCTCGA
>JAVXUL010022176.1:0-11827 GCA_035590515.1 Trichilia minutiflora
ATTATTATATTTTTATAATATTGGTTTTTGGATAAAACCAAATTCTCCACCAATTAGATTTGTACATATATATATATATGGTTGTTGGCTTTTGATTGGCTACTTCTTTTGGTGGATGCCACTTTGTAAATTCAATTGAATGCTTCCTTTTCTTCTTAAAATGTGTTTGATACGTGGAAGTCAATTGAGCCAAGAATTGATTTCATTTTCAATTTGTTCTCTTTATGAATATATAGATATATATGTACACATACGGTGGAGAATAGATGAGGAGGAAATGGTTTCATTCTTTGCAATTCAAAACAAAACAAAACAAAGAAATTGAAAGAAAACCTCTCGGCCAAATGGAGAGCTAAATTGGAAAAATTGTTTCCAAGCATAAAAGCAAGAAAGGAAGATAAAAGAGAGCAAATACATGGTGTTCTTCATGCCTTCTTCCAAAACCAGCAAGCATATGAGGGTGTATATTGAGATATATTGCTTATGCTTGCACAATGGTTTGTAAAATGGTTTTGTAAACTTTTCAAGGTTTCCAACCAAGCTACCACTTCCATCTTCAACATACTAGAGTATGGATACTCTTGGAGGTTTGGAGGAGGACTTCAAGCTTCATTGAAAATGGATTTAAGTGAGTTTTTCCTCATTCACTTACTTTTATTCTTCAAAAGTTGAAAACTTTAATTATTACATACTTAGGGAACTTAGCAAATATCATAGGGTTTATGGATTAAACTCCACAACATCTCACACATGCTCAAAACTAAACTTGAGCTGTGCATTTAGTTTAGCAAGTAATCATTTGAGTTTGCTCTACAGATGCCTATGTACGCAATTGCCTATCAAAGGGTCTGTTGTCCTCGACAACCTACTGAAGAAGTTATCGTCTCTCAAGAAAGCTGTGCAATCGTAAGTTCAATGAAGATAAGAGCAAATGAGAGTGAGCTTGACATAATGATAGACAAAGTGGGTGGTAGCTTGTAATAAACTGGTACAGAGTTTTTGTTTTTGTTTTAAATTCTATCCCATCCGTCACCTCGAGTTCGAACTTAGTTGGGAAACCAAACACAAAATCTATGAAACCATTAAGCTACAACGCTTCGGTGATATGGAGAAATTTAAAATTCAAATGAATAAAAGAATAAAGGGAAACTTGCAAGAAACACTTCAGAGTAGTTGAATATAGATTGGAGCTTCTAGTACCCAAGCCTCAGCTGTCCCACGTAAGAAAAAATGACTGCATGAATTTGAGAGTACTTCATTTCAAGGTTACAACAATTGTTCAATTGCAGAAAAAAAACTCTCACATCAACTCTTTGTCATCCTTGTTTTCAGGATCACCAAATGCAGAGAAAGAAACTGGTTTTGAAAATCAATAGAATACTAGAAGTGTTTTTTAATGCAATCTTTGACAACTCTTTCAAAAAGCTTAACCTGAGAGTCAAGCAACGCAAACCTTTGAAGCATTCGGAAAACATGCTACAACTATAAATAGGCACAAACAAAACCTAAATCCACCTACCAATACTCAGAAGGAATAACAGCGCAATTCTAAGTCTTTGATCAGAATGGCTTCCATTGAAAATTCTGAATCATACTTTCCGCTGCCTCCACCTCGCATTCCTCAATCTCCCCCAAAAGCAGCACCACCCCATAACTCTCCATCTCCTCCGCATTTGACGCCACCTCATAATGCTCCGTCTCCTCCAAAAACATTGCCACCCCACAAGTCTCCATCCCCTCCAAGTGTACAACCACCTCACAAAGCTCCATCTCCTCCAAAAGTGCCGCCTTTTCCAATGCCAGCAACACCGCCCCATAATTCTCGTCCCCCTCCACATCCAACACCACCTCATGATGTTCCATCTCCTCCAAAAGCATTGCCACCCCACAATTCTCCATCCCCACCTAGTGTACAACCACCTCACAATGCTCCATCTCCTCCAAAATCACCACCTTTTCCAGTGCCTGCAGTACCACCTGGCCATTCATTTCCACCCCCATCACCAACTGTGAGACCACCTCCTCATTCAATTCCTCCAACATCCCCACACCATTTTGTTCCACCTCCAGCACCAACACCACCAGGGCATCATTCAACCGTTATCATTGTTGTTTTTGTGTCACTTGGGGGTCTTTTCTTCCTTGCATTTCTCTCTGTTGCTCTGTGCTGCTTTATTAAAAAGAGGAAGAAGAGAATGGTGCAAAAGACAGAAGTTGTAAAGATAGATGAACATGTGAAAGCTCAAGAAGCCATCATACAAGGCCCACACCATCAAGAAGCTGTGGTATTATCTGTTGAAGAAGATGTGTATATTCAGGAAGAAATCAAGGAAAATGATATGATAAGTAAAAGCACTTACTCTACACCTTTACAGGATCTTCCGCAAGCTAATTCTGATGCGGTATCTTCTTCTTCTTCAGGCTTCAGTCATCATCACCAACTTGAGCAAAAGCCTTGATTGAAAACAATGCAAATGGCAGTCATAAGCAGCAAAGAGATCATATTATTACCATAATCCTGTTAAAATAATACATAACATCTATTTTTCTTCCAACAGGTTTTCAAAAGTAATTTGTTTCGAACTGTAAACTTTCTGAGAAACCTCATTACATCTGGTGAAAAAGGATGTTACCTGCTCGGTCATGGAGCAATATCAGTGCTTTAATGATCACACCTAACATTTTGCATGTTTCATGAGTCAGCGAACCAGAACAATCAACACGGTAAAAACCGTAATTGTGAACCTGAAGCTACCAGGAGTTTCAACCAATCCCATTTCTCTCATCTTTGCTCTGATTACGGAAATGCAATCACATATACGAAGAAAATCACGAAAACAACACATGCTATAATAGTTATCAAAGTTTACGGGTTACGAGTTTAACAGATGACAAGTTGAAATTTCTACAATCTCAAGCAATCTACAAGCAGAGCACCCCTGAAACTAGCTGTCATCTCTAACTGTATATTCTGTAATCATCCGAATGCATCCTCAACGCTGGTTCAAAACTGTAATAATTTATGCTCATTTATAATTTGTAGAAAGTAAAATTGCATCAAATTCCGAAATCCTTGTATACCAAATATCATCACAAAACACCAAAATCCTTCCAAATCTTCCGCAAAAAATCTGCCAGCATCAACAAATTCCCCAATTTTGATACAAAATTCTAAGATAAGACTACCCACAACCTCAATCCTCAAACCCAACACAATCACCCAACCATGAAGGAAATTGTACGTATAAAACTCCTGTTCGAGCGAGCACTTAATAACCGAAGGCAAATACAATGACTAACCCCAATTCCCATCTTGAGAAATTAATCAGAATCATACACTTTTTTTTTTTTATATATAAGTGGAAAACCCGAGGACAAACACTTATCAACCGTTACATCTTAAGAGACATTTGAAAAGAATTATTACCCAACTAATCAATGAAGCTCATTCATTCGTGATCTGACTGCTTTTAGCATTAGTAACTTACATTGGTCAATTAATAAAACATAACATTGGTTTAAATTTCTATATTATACATCCTGTATCAAAGAAAAAAGAATTGATAAAATCAACCTCTTGTAGTAAAGAAGGCTTAGACTACAAAAATTCACAGTTTAAACAATTGTCACGGATCAATAGCCATGGGAGTAATGCGCCTCCTGGCTGGTTTATTTTGGACAGGAACTCTTGTCGGGTTAACTGATACTTGTTTCCCTTCCGGTTTTTCTGCTTCTGTTCTGCTGCATTCTCCTTCCTTTGGTCTGCTTTCTGCTGTAATGAAACAATCATTTGTAATTGTTTTCCCTTCTTTCCTCTCTGCTTCCATTTTCCTGCTGTCTGTTTCATTCCTCTCAACTTCCATTGGTTTGCCTTCTGTTCCACTGAAACAATCATTGGTACTTGTGTTCTCTTCATTCTTTTCCGCTTCTATTTTCCTGCTGTCTGCTTGTTCATTCCCCTCTACTTTGATTGGTCTGCTTTCTGTTGTGCCAAAACCATCAACTATACTTGTTTTCCCTTCACTTTTCTCTGCTTCTGCTTTCCTGCTTGCTGCTTCATTTGTCTCTGGTTCCATTAGTCTGGTATCTGCTGCCTTGATATTCTCTTTTGTCTTTGTTTCAATAATCATATCATCAGATTTCTCAACCACAGGGATTTTATTTTCATCCTGACTGAATTTATTTCCTACAATAGATATAAACCGAATCTTGAATTAAGGGACAAAAACTGGAAGTAAATGAATAGACACATAGAAGAAATTAAGGGATAAGCACAAACCTGACAAGTAGATGGGCAATCCCAGCTCGTTATTTTCGAATTCTACCAAAGTACAGTAACCGTCTTGAGAGGATAAAGCTAAATAATGAGCATTAGGTGACCTTCAAATGCGAAATAAATAACGGAAGCAATTCAGACTAGCAAAAAGAGTTATCAACCACAATCACAACATGAACGTGTAGATATTTATCGGGAGTATATTGCATGATACGTAAAATAAATTTACCATGCAATGTCAGTTATGGCTGCATAGTGCAGACCAGCCAAGATTGCTATGGGAGGAACACTTTCAGTGTCATAAATATACAATGAGTTTAAAGTTGCAATGGCAAAGACGAGGCGGTAAGGGAGCTTGAAGAACCCAGCTGCGCAAGTTAGTAAAGCCATTAAGATTGTAATAAAATATTTGTCAAGCTAAGATACGACCGTAACGTAGAATGTACCAGGTACCTGAGTCTGATCCCCGAAGAATAAAAGCCAGAGGACAGAAGCGAACCGCTACAACAGGTTTGCTAGCACCCGGGAGCTGTAGTGCAGGCCTGAAGAGCAACAAGTTAATATAAACGAATTAAAAGCAAACAGGCTTGATACCACATTCCCAATAAATAACAAACCATGAAGCTCAAGTAAACAGGATATCTGAACTAAAATAATACAGTTTGAAGTCATTACCTCGAAAGATCCTTTCTGGAAAATATATAAGCAGAATTCACTGTTTCAGATGTAGATGACATTTTGTAAGATCCTGCAAATGTCAACAGGAAAGTACACATAATTTTCATGAATATACTGCTGCCAATGGGGAAGTCAAAGGTTCCAAGTGAAGAAGTTACAATTGTCTTCTAAAGAATTAGATAATCAAAGAATACAAATACACAAAAAGCAGCGTGAAATCCCAGGACTTAAATTGCATCTCAAATACATATCAAAGTAAGCTAGTAATCCTTATTTTTAATCCTTTATGATGGAACTTCATTTAACTCATCTATAAACAGACATGCAGTAGGAGTAATAATAAAATAGAAGTAACATGGTATTCCATCCTGTATTCTACTCACAGATTGGTTCGTTTTTCATATGGAAAAAAGAATGGTGAAGTGAAATTTCGTTTAAGATACACAGGAAATCACCATACATCCAAGTAGGTATCAAGATATAGGAAGTCAACATTACAACAATATTTTCAAGTTTCAACTTTGGATCCTAGCTGTCCAGTCCTTAAAGCATGCATTGATAGTTCAAAATTATGGGATTTGATGAAGACAAGGTTAATTGAAATCCACAAATCCAAGCATTTAGTTCTAAGACCAAGTTTGCTGTCAACATGAACTGAAACATGTGAGATTTTCACCAACCTATTCCACAATAAAACAGTAGGCTCTATTAAAGTACAGCCTTTTGCAAATTATATGCATAAAGTTTGATGATAAATTAAGGGGAGATAAAAGAAAATCATACTACAAGGATATTGATGTTACAAAACAAGCTTTACAGATAACCACCAATCAGAGAGAATTAACTAACTGAATTCATTAATATTGAATTAGATTGGAAAACTTTCAGAGTTCATACCTGCTGGCACAAGTAAAAAAGATCCATCAGGTGACCAGGCTAATCTTCGGAAAAATGATGGCAGTGTTTCGTCATGAAAGAGATGATTTTTAGCAGACTGCATCAGAAATCATGTGAAATGTTTTGTTACATTGCATTCAGTATCCACAACAAATGAAGACGATAACCATTTCTTAACCTTAGAATCATCATTTGATTGCTGTACTGCCTTTGTGATGACATGCTGACAAACATAATTTATCTTCTCAACACCTTTGGATTTTACTTGAGGCTTTTTGGCATAAATTCGGCAAGTTCTATCAGAACTAAGAGATGCTACATATTTGGACAATGGATCCCAAGCCACACCCTGAACATAATGGAAATGGGCATCCAATATCTGAAGAACAGAACCTGAAGATCAGAAACAAATACCATTAAGGATAAAAATAATACATCACCTTAATTGTATGCATTATGGATTGTCTTTTCTTACCCTTATTAACATCCCAAATGATGCAAGAATTATCAACAGATCCTGAGATGAGAAATGCACCATCAGTAGACCACTGCAGGTCCAAAACATCCTTGCGGTGAAATCTATGACCCAAAGATCCAATAATCAGTATATTTGACAGAATTAATACTGTTACGCCAATTTTTTAATATCTTTATTCAAATAATCAAAATGAGAGTGGATCATTGTTTTTAATCTGCACTCAAAAGATTGTAAACTTCTATAATCTTTGTCATCAAACTATTAGCAATGGTTTCTGATCCGTCATTCATCAGCCTAATACAGATCCAAGAAGAACCCAGATAAGTTCACAGTTTACAGGGTACCAGTTATTTAAAGAAAAAAAATTTTAATGCATGACAGCTTGGAGAAAAATAATCTCTGAAGTAGACAAAAGGCCTTACAATAATGTCTTGAGCACTTTCCACGATTGTCCAGTCTCTGTTGAGTGTAACTTCCATATGATCAACTCCCCTCCTGCGGATGAAAAACTTAATTTAAGATTTTGCCTCCTTAAAAAACTGATCTATACAACAGCATAACTGGTTTAGATCATATGCAAAAGAACAAACTGACGAAAGCAACTTAAGTCATACCATCAGCACCAGAGGCAAGTTGGTCTCCTGCAAAATACAACCATCAGGAAGACTATCAATAGTACAAAGCAACACAGACAGCGCTAACACCATATCAGGTTAAAGAAAATGATATACAGTCTTGACATTTTACACTTAATGCAGCATATAGAAGATTGTATCTGGAATGCAGCAAAAAGGAAAATATCTACCTAAACTTGACTTTAGTTAAAATATAACAATATAACTAATGGAACAAAGATAAGTGAGAGGACATTATGGAGACAATATGAACTGTAAATACATTTGCAAAGCCAACACCATACAGCAGAAAGTATGTGACAACCTCCCAAAGAGATAAGTGTAACATATGAGCAAACCAACATGAAAATCCTTTACCAATAAGTTCTCTTTCAGATAATTGAGTATACTACATATCTGAGATTGATTTCAGGACCACATTTTGTAAACGGGCAATGCCTTTCCATAAGAGAACGCTACCAGTATCAAGGAAATGCAAAACAGATTATATGAAAAAGGTAAATGCAAAAATGTAAAGAATTCATATATTTCAAGATAATCTCACAATGTTTGATGAAATACCAATTATATCTGCAGATAGATCTGTTTCCATTACTTCACTAATGCAGGATGAATGTAGCAACATTTTAATCTCACAAGAACATGCAACATTAAGGAATAGGACCATGTACTTACCAGAAGGAGAGAAACGAAGGATATTTACGGCAGAACCATGATAAGAAAGACTATTTTGATAAGATGCTGTTGGAATTTTTTTCTGTTCTTCACCTGAATTTATTAACCAAAACTGAAAGTTTAAAAGTTATAATTAGTCCAACCTGATACAACTTTTAAAGTCAAAACAATACTCCAAACCCACCTAGAGTCTATCTGGCTGCTGTGCAATCTGACATACAAACCAGAGATATAAAATAAAACTTAAAAATCAGACAGTAATCAACATGGATTATTCTTAAGAAATGAAAAAATCGATTCATCAGAATATTCAGTTTCATTCCAATGATTCCTATAACAAAAATTTACTTTGGTGGAAACTCAATTAAAGCTTTCATCCCTATTGTCCAGATAAAGAAACTTTAAGAAACAAAAACAAATTTCACTTTCCCCTCCCACTCCTAGTGAACGGCCTTAATTCATTAAAAGTATATAAAAATTGACCACCATTTTGATTAGCATTTTCAATTCCCTAACTTTTCTCAACAACCACACAGAAAATTAGTCAGAAACATCAATAATACCAAATTTTTAAACCATATCAACAAAATTTAGCTTAAATTGACAAATCAAAATCAAATGGAGCACTAAAGAATCGCATCAGTTTACAGAAATGAATCAATAAACTCTGAGTGTAAACTAAACTCGCAACCCAATAAACAGAAATTAAAAAGTAATTTAAAACCTTGATGTCGCAATCGGCGCCTCCGGTGGCGAGGAGACCGGAACCTGGGTGGAAGTCTAGGGTTAGGACAGGTTTTGTGTCGTGCCAATTAATCTGAACCGTGCCTCCTTTCATTTTGTTATGTTAGTTTGTAACTTAAAATTTCTCTTCAGATTTCTCGGATGAATTTTTCTGGTGAAAGTGATGGAAAATTTTTCTAGGGTTTGTTTGGGGAAAGCAAAAAAGTGAAGAAAGAATGAGAGAGAAACTCAATAAGAGGACATTTGGCGCGATGAATAAATTTGGCGGGAAATCCTAGGCCAAAATAGTAATTGCATCTCCTCTCCAAAGAGAAAATAGAATTGCCCAAAAAAGAAAAATTGATATCATAAACTTTGAGAATTAAATTAAAATTTTAAATTAAATAAATAATATAAAATTATTCTAAAATTATTTTATGATTTAAATTCTAGAATAATCATATTCAATTTCTAAGAGGAAAATGGGGTATAGTCTACTAGAAATGATTATTTGTTAGCAATTATTTCATCATTTTTTTTAAATATGTATTTAGAGAAAATTTTTGTAGAAAATTAATTAATGAATTTTTTTAAGCAAATTAATTAATGGTATAGACTTGATTACCACGAATTTTATATTTTTATCCATAATTTTTTAGATGGGTATGCTTATTTATAATTTTTAAATAAAAATTATTAAATTTCATACATGAAATTTGCAATTTAGAAGAATTTATGTAAGAAGGTTATGCATTTATAAGTTTTAATATTAAAAAATTGAGTTCAAAAATTAGTGTAAAATAGGTAGACTCATATAGTAGGATATATTTAATAGAGAGATGGATATAGTTAACATTCATTCCATTGGGGTTTGTAATTAAACATTACAAAACAAATAAAAAAAAGAGATCATTATTAAAAATATATATGAATTTTAAATAATATTTTTTAATTAATCATATATTATTAATTTAATTTTAAATATAATTTAACTGATAAATTTGCTCATGAAGGCCTATACTTCTTCCATATGTGCAAATATGGATATGATGTTAAATAAAATAACTTTGAAAAAAAAAAAAACTATTGCAAGCTTGGTAGGGATTGCAGTTTTGTCCGGTGTAGGTAGTAAGTATTGTGGTGTTCACAACTTGGAATCGGACCGGCCCAACTTGGTCCGGGTACACACAGTAATCCTCAAAACAAAAAAAATTATATGAAGTCCAGGTCCAGCACTGCCTATTATTAACATTAACTCATTCAAATCATGCCTTCGTACCTAATAGGCCGGCACAAAATATTAAATATATTATGTATTATATTTTTAGTTTATAATTATTATTATTTTATTTTATTTTATTATTTATAAGTGAAAGTATGAAATATTATATTGTAGTTAAAATTTAAAAATAGTAAATATTAAACTAATAAATTATAAAATAAAAATTTTGATAAATAATTAAAATTAAATTGATAAATGAGTTATTGAATTTGGAACTCATTTGATCCGATTTGAATCTATTGGAGTTTGAACACATATCATTTTGAACTCGAGCCACGCCAATTCAGTAGGCCTTGATTTGATGCCCAGCACGGCACGGGCTTCGTGCTGCTAAAATATTTGGGTCCGATCCTTAATGGCAAGTAAAATAAAACGATAATATAATTTAAACTCACATGCAAAAAGTATAATAATTATATATATATATTAAAAAGAAAACAGGAAGAAGAAATACTAATATAATATAATTATTTATTTCATGTAGGCTGGACAGTAATGAATTGAGTTTAGAATTAAATTTAAAATATATGATAATTTAATTTTAATCAATTATTCGTAATTTAAATGAGATATCTAAACGATGATATGCTGAGTTAATATTTTTTTAAAAATTAATAATATAAAATTTATAAAATTCAAATACTTTAAATTATCAAAAAAAAAAATTATAATTGTTTCATCCCTAATATAATTTTACTATACTTTAATAATTTAATATATTTTCCAAAATATTTCTAATACTACTTGCTCAAATATTAATCATTTTGTTTAATATTAATAATAGGATTACAAACTTTCTACATGAATTATTTATACAAAATAACGTGACAATATTATATAATTATCACATATTATTATATGTCTCTTTTAATTTATATTTTTTATTTTTATAAATTATTATTTATCCGAATAAAAATATAAGATATATGACAATCATATAATCCCGTCACATCATTTTGTATAAATAATTTATTTCCCTAATACCACTTTTGTTTAATATTTGTACATAACAAATAACATAACAAAGAAAAGTATATCATAAATTTGGGAAAAATGGTTCTTAATTCTAAGAGATAGTGAGCATCGAATCTAATTATTATTAAAATAGAATTCATGGTTGTGATGAGCATCGAATATAATAATTATATTTTTAACAAATAAAAAGAAATTCGATCCAAAGGAATTTTCAAGAGTTGATCTCCAAATATATCCTCAAGAATTTTAAATTTTTCAAAAGCAATCACTTGCAACGATTCAAATAAGAATAAAAAATAATTATAATAATTATACTTCTCAATTTAAATATAAAAAGAAAAGAAAAATTATATTTAAATATGATAATTATGTCATTTTTTATTTAGTTTGTATAAAATAATGATTTAAATTTTATATTTTTATTGTTATTGAAAAGATTGTTACAAAACCGATATAATTTTGAAAAAGAAGGGGGAAAATTGTAGTTAACAATCTCAATTATAAAAGAGAAGCGAGAAGGGGGAAATTGTGGTTAACAATTTGTTTGTCATCCAAAAGACAAGAAGCATCCTTCTTCTTCTTCTTCTCGTCAAGCTCATATCACGTGGTAAAGAGGATTAATTTAATAAAAAAACATTAAAAACTCAAGAATTAGAGACGAGACCATCAATAATTCCAAGCACCATATCACAAATTTGCTTCAAACCATCCTCCCTCCTTGCAAGCTCTTGAGGATAAGCCAATCCCTTTAACCTCGTCAAAGTATTATGATAAGCATTTGAATAATCGGAGGCAGCAAGATGTGCATAGAAGCATAACATAATTTTCGATACCCAAATTTTGACCTGAAACTTGAAGAGAATCACAAAAATTAGATTTTATTTTTTATTTAAAAAAAGAGATTTTAAATTAAAATTGAAAACTATTTGGTAAATTCATTTATAAAAAAAAAATTTCATAAAAAAATTATTTAGCATAACAGTTAAAATAACCTATTTTTTTATTAAAATTATCATGAATGATATTTGACTTTGTTAGACTAAAATATTTAACTTTTCTATAAACTAATTAATTTAATAATTGATTTTTTTTCTTAAGAGCAAGAATTTATAATTTTTAATATTTATAATGAACTAAATTTCTATAATTACTTAAAATAAAAAGTTTCACATATAATTATCTAATAACACATAATTCATAATATAAAT
>JAVXUL010022196.1:0-11825 GCA_035590515.1 Trichilia minutiflora
AGTATAATCATGTCAAAAAGATTCATTAATTATGTGTTTAATCATATTAAATAGATTCTCATAATCTTTATATTAAATTCGTTAAAACCAGATTTATATTAGATTAAATCTAATCATACTCATGTAAATCTTTGTTTAACCAGATCTAAATCAGATCTCATCTGATTTTATTTGATCCCGCAACCTCTCTGTTTGATTGCATCAAATAACGTAAACAGATATTCTTCAATCGCAAAGAACATACTTGAATCACAAAGAACATGATATAAACATACTTGAATCACAAATTACATATATGTAACATTTATAAACATCATTCCAAAAAAACATGCTTCAAACAATTTCACACCAAATCATATCAAAATATGTACGAAAGCAAACGATAAGTTTGAATTGCAAGTGGCTCTGATACCACTGACAGGAAATCAGAATCATATATACAGTGGAAAAATAAAATTTTTCGATTTTCTCATAGGATCCATACGATAAACCTATTGTTCTTCAAGTTATGAATCTGAATATTCATACCTTTGAGTGTTTTGATGATGAAGAATCACATAACGCAAATGAACTCTACGTCTTTATGGTATCCACACAACCGGCATGATGAGAAATGAGTGCTAGCTCCTTTAGATGATTACTTTGTGTTCTTTTGATTTTATGTGTTTCTCAAACACCAAAAGCAAACCTGTACACCCACACCCTAAACGTCAAGAATATAACATTTATATATAAACAATATTTAGGGTTAAGGTTGTAATGGGTTTTGGGATTGGCCTAATGTTTTTTGGATTTAACTTAACTCTTAAGTCTAATTGGCTTGACTTTTAAACACAACTCATTAATAAGTTTCAAACTAATGTATTATTTAGCCCAATTTAATAATGACTCAACAAAAAAAAAAACATTACCACACAAAGTATCTTAAATTAAATAAATTCATCTCATGAATTTGATATTTCATCATTCCCGATCTAATGTACGAACCATTAGATTTCCATAACGTTGGTAGTAATACTAAAATCTAATTTTAATAATACAAGTCATGAGCGGTATCTAGCAACACATCATGACTACCAAAGTTACAAGAATATAAGTGACTCAACATCACTTATATTCATGATCAATGTAACCATGTATTTTAATCCCTTTGTCCTAGATATCTTAATTGAACACAAGGCATGGAATGCGTCATCCCCGTAATATTCAATTGTTTGTTTCTTTGATATCATGAGTATAATTATCTTACTAAATGATATCAATATCATATATCGATTCATTTGAGCATGTTCATATATTTTATAATCACACCCAATCAAAGGGGCCCAAAGATATTGTAAGTGATTAAGCATGCTAAGCAAACTTAGGGTTTATGGGTTTAAACTTTGAAAAACTTGCATTTTAGTCCAAAAACTATAAAATCAAGCAATCAAACACTAACCTTGAGTGTTTAGAAGATGAAGGTAACCTCAAATGGATGAGATCTCAAGAGAAATCAAACCCTAAGAGCAACTTCTTGTATGGTTGAATTAGAGAGAGAAAGTAGAGAGAGAGCTTTTATTATTTTCAAAATTATCAAAAAATAGAAAACTAGGCCTATATATAATATTTTCTCATTTACTTAAATGCCAAGGACAAATTTAAAAATATCCATCAGCTCCCAAAGCTTATCCAACAAGCTTCCAAGCAAATAAAGCATATTTATATATAAACCCTTAAACTTTATAAAATTATGATTTGACCCCAAATTCGATCAAACTAATTTTGACCAAATTTATTTTAATTCCTCTATTATTTATCAATATAAATAATATATTATAACTTACCTTAAGTTATAATAGGGTTAAAAATATAGCTCTCTCATTTATTATACTATATAACATGTAAACGGTTTACACTTTCGGCCTAATACTGTCATCGAGAGTGCGAGCTCTCTTGCAGACAATATTTACTCTCTCTAATAACAAGAAAAAGCACTAGTTATTGGTTATAACCTCTTGGTTCACTGTGATATTAGCCATGAGCAAGAATCAATCGCATCGAGTCTATGTCAAAATAATCGACTCTCAACGACTATGGTTAACATCTAGCAATATGTCATAGTCCTTAAATCACAATGAAAAAATCTTTATCAAACTTAATACTGAATAAATGTTTTGTGTGGATAGATTCTTCCATTTATCTAATCCCAATTGAGTTAGGATTCACGGGTATCAAAACCCCTAAACTCAATTTCTACTTGGATTTCGATTCCAATGCACTGAACTTATTAACATAAAACTATTTTATGTAATATTTAGTCGCTCTGGCCAGAGACTTAAATTTCAGGCATATACCAAAATTCAATTGGGAACTCTAAATCGAATTGAGTCAAGGAAAGTCAATTCTCTATAAGAGTCAACGGATCCCATATTCGATGTCTACCACTTTCAATATAAATAACATATGACCAAAATGGCTTGTTGTACAAGATGTGACTAGTCTCATATTTATGCACCATATAAACTATATGCATTTATACTAAATCATGACACCAACATCTCAGGTCGAAGGAATAATTATCACACACGAATAATCATATAACAAATCATTGACATCATACATCCGTGTGCTTCATTATATCTGCGGTTACATTCGAAAAACAGTTCTCTAACTGTTAATCTACAATAATATCCTAATAACATAATCATTGTGTTAACTGCACTAATATTATCTCATGATATTTATCGAAGATATTAAATGTGACTGCTGTGCGACATCAGTGCCCAATTGATATTGCATATGCAGGGAATAATTTAGATAACTTTTATCAGGGCATTTTTATCTGTACTTTTCAATGTATGAAAAAGAAAAGGAAACAGCATACACATACAAATTAAGAAACAATTTCTCTATTAATAATAATAATGTACAATACATCATTAAAATAATTCAATACAAAATGCCCAAAATCGACAGTACTAATGGTTTTAGGGCATACAACACTAACCAATATCACTCCTGTTATATAGAAGGGACAAATCATATCTTGATCAAACATATCCCACTACATTATTCATGATATAACCAACTATTTTTTTCATAGTCAATCCTATCACAGATGATATTTGAAAATATTAAAATATATCATTCATAATGTTGGGAACCATGATGATCTCAAGTCGAAGAATCATATACATCATTATCACTATAAGAATTACTTATGACACTCATATAACAATCCCTGTAGTTTTGTCATATTGGGTCGGTCCAGTACAATAGTTCACCAATTATTACTTATGTGTTGACTTTATATCTCATATCATGACACATCTTATATTATCATCAATCATTACACATACTAGTCTCAATGTATTATTATTATCCTTTCACGATAATACTTGACTAGGGACATTTAAGAATAGTACTTAACTAATTAAGCTAACTATTCTAAAGATATTATTACATTTATTTAAATATACAGATATGTAATAACAGAATAAAATATATTAATATAATAATAGCATGATACATAATAAATAAATATCCAAAATCATTATTGGATCTTAGAGCATATACCAACAAATAGATTATTCAATCTCAGCCTATTATACCTATTATTTTTATACTCTCTTGGCACAGAAGTTCGGAATCACCATCATCATTATACAAGGATGGACCCAAAACCATCCATATATGAGGCTAGATTCTTTCTGCTTAACATATATTTTTGGCACAACAGGCCCTTACAATCGTTTTAACACATACTAGTGGCACAAATAAAACTATCCTAGCCTGATATCAATAATTTTAATTATTACTCTCTAGCTTTAATTATAGAAAGATTCTCATTTTATTAGTTAATTCTCTGCATTAACACAATCACTCTATAAAAATGAAAATTAGCTCCAATATACTTATTTTACCATCAACCTCCAAGCCTAGATCATATAACTCATGTCGCAAAATCATTTAAATCTCATTTGATATATAGCAACCACTTTCATTTTGAGAATAAATTATTTCAAGTATAAAATCTAAAATAAAAGTGTAACCTACTATGTCGTCTATTAGATTTCCCTTCATGGGACAATCCTTACCTCGTAGAGTTGATAAGAAGCATATACTAGATATCTTTATCTCGAATACTTGGTAGTCTACTGGATTGCTAAATAATGGATAATCCTCATCTCGTCGAGTATTATATCAATATTGGCTTATACGACCGAAAACAAGAGGAATGGCTCTATAACTCAAAGCCAAACAAAACCAATTTACTAATCCCAGCTCATAAGGCTATATGAACAATATAACCAATATCATCAAACAATTATAATAACCGTTTCAAGTTAACTCAAGGTAACATACATCAAATCTCATATGTTTATTTCTATAATCCTGGCCTCATAAAGCCTATCATCAAAATCTATATTGAAAAGACTTATTCTATTGGGATTATTGGATTTTACCCATCCTATCTCGGACTGCATGGTCAATCTATTCCCGAGTCTATTGGATTTCTACCTACTCTACCTTTAACTGCATGGCCAAATCCTTACCCTTGAGCTATTGGATTACACCCACTCTATTTTGAACTGCATGGTCAATCTTCACCCATATAAAACTCAAGAACAATGGCACACCAGACCATAAACTCAACAATAATGGCTCACAAGGCTAAAATAACAACTTGGCATACAAGATCAATATAAACAATCATAACTCCCTAAGGCCAAAACAACAACATTAACATATAAGGCCAATAATAACAATCGTGGCACCTAAGGCCAAAACAATAACCTTGGCACGCAAGGTCAATAATAATAATCATGGCTCCCAAGGTCAAAACAATATTAAAAGCACTCAAGGCTAAAAACTAATCTCAAAAGTACACAAGCTTAAATCATTATCAGAGGCGCACAAGGTCATAACGGTAAAACCAATACCAACGACTCACAATGTCAAAAAAATAATACATCAATAACACACAAGGCTAATTAAAAATAATATCAAACGGTATATATGGCAAAAATAATATCAAATGGCAGACATGGCTAAAACAATATCAAATGGCACACAAGGCCAAAATAATATCAAATGACAAACACAACCAAAATAATATTAAATAACATATAAAGCCAAGTAACGGTCATGGCATTTTGGCCGTTATACATATTCAAGCCATGTCATAACTTACATAACATATTTAATGAGTAAAGTTTATACTTGGCCTCCAGCCTCAAAATTCATATAAATAATATGTCATACACATTATCACCTAGTTCTACCACAAACAAGGGACCATCTTGGTCATCACACAACCATATTGTCATCGCCTCCCAATATCAATCATATAAATATATATAAACAAATTCCATCATTCCAACATATATAAAAACATATAAACATTCTTAACTATTATTTGAAGGGAGGAAAAAGGATAAGAAGGTATCCACTCATATTTAGAGAGAGTATACACTCCTTAAAATTTTTTCACTTGCTCCTCAAGCCTTTCCTGTAATATTTGATACCAAATACCTCTAAGTGGGCTTAGAAGAACACTCTCTTCATTTCTAGTAAAAGATATCATATTTTTGTCAATCCCTATGCAAGCTTTAGTTACTATTCTAATGATTTTTTCGATAAAGCATAGTCAAAATCGAGTTCTCCTCATAGACACGAGTTCAACAGTATAAACAGCATGCCAAATAGAAAAGTGTTTATGAAGTTATGGTCAAATAATCTTTCTCTCTCTCTCTACTGTATTTTCTTTCTCAAAAATAGAAGAGACAACAATGGAGAAAAAATGATCCCTTTCTTGCCCTTGGCTTCTATTTATAATGCCTTACGTATTTACTAAATTATCCTCAAATTTTAGAAGAGAGAAGATTCTAAAAACGGTAAAATTATCTTTTCTCTCTGTCAGAATACTGTTGATACGTGCAAATCTAGAGAAAGTATCGATACTTTCCTTCAAAGTATTGATACATTCTATTCTAGGGCTCAAGGTATTGATACTTTCTTTGAAAGTATCAATACATCTTTACGCTAACATAAAAAGTATCAATATATTCAATCCTGGCTCACAGATATCGATACTTTCCTTCAAACTAGAGAAATAGTGAAGTTTTGGTGCTAAGTATCGATATATTTACTATTTCCCTTTGAAAAATATCGATACATGTTACGAAAATACGATTTTCGTGTCAAAGTATCGATACTTTTAGGCTAAGTATCGATACTTTCATGCAAGGTATCGATACTTTGGCTTATATATCGGTACTGGCTTTCAAAAATACTTAAAACATGAAAAAATTCGTCCATGTATCGATACTCATAAAAGTATCGATACTTGACAATTATCATTTGGGTCCCTAAAAAAATCATTTTGGTTAACAAATATCATTCAAACCCCACTTGTTTTGGTGCCATTTTCTCTTTCATCCAAAGTTGGATTTTATTTTTGTTTCTTTCTATAGAATCATCTTTCTACCCTCTTTCAGTAGAAACAAATATTATCTCAAAACTTCATCTCTATCAATGTAAAATTAGGTCAAAAATATAGATGTCCACCCGAAATTCTTATAAAAATCTAACAACAACTTGGTTTATTATTGACTTTGATTCTCTCTCATCTGACCTCGAATTTAACTCAAATTTAATTCGTTTCATTTGTATTTGAGTCCTCTTTAATTAGAAAAAATGGCTCATCATTTGGATTTTTCAATCAATAGATAGCCAAGTCGAAAGCCTAGGTGTACAGTGAGAGCCTTATGAACACTTTTCAAAACTGAACAAATTTCATTTAAAACTTATCAAATCACTTAGAAATCATCACTACAAGCCTACTAATCAATAATACACCCAAATACAAAGTGTTTTAATATAATAAGGTATCTTTTTTGGATAAAATAACCAAAATACCCTTGAATAAAAATACGGGGTATTACATCCTCCTCTCCTTATAAGAAGATTCGTCCCTGAATATTAATTAAAACTGAAAGTGTAGAAATTATATCCCTCATATACATTTCATTTACACATATTCAGGTATCAAATATCAAATCAATTATCAACACCAAATAACAGCATTAGTATAAACAAATGCAATCTAGATCAATATATTCATAAGTATTATTCCACCATTATAACACACAAGCCACAAAGTAACCAAAATGTCCACAACACAATCATTATCAAATATCCAATCATTCTCAATAGAATTCAAAATCTAGTTAACTAAGTTAACAATGTCATAACCACTAACTATTAGAAATTGGAATGTATACATAAGGCAGTCCCTATTTTTCCCTAATAACAAATAAAGATATTTTAAAATACCTCATTTGTTATTTATTAATAGGAGACGATACTTGTTATTTATTAAGGCCATTATTTTTATACTCTCTCGGCATACAAAACCGGAATCACCACCATCATTATGCAAAGATGGACTCAAAATCATCCATATATAAGGCTGGATTCTTTTTGCTTAACACGTATTTTTGGCACAATATGCCCTTACAATCACCTTAACACATACCTGTGGCACAAATACTACTATCCTAGCCTGATATCAATAATTTCAATTATTACTACCTAGCCTTAATCATAGAAAGATTCTCATTTTAGTAGTCAATTATATATGAACACAATCACTTTATAAAAATAAAAATTAGCTTTAATATACTGATTTTATCATCGGCCTCCAAGCCTAAATCATATAGATTATGTTGTAAAATCATTTAAATCTCATTTGACATACTTTATAGTCTATTAGATTTTCCTCTATAGGATAATCCTTATCTCATAGAGTTGATAAAAATTATATACTAGATATCTTTATCTCAAATACTCTGTAGTCTATTAGATATTCAAACAATTGATAATCCTTACCTCGTCGAGTATTACATCAATATTGGCTCATACAACTGAAAACAAGAGGAATGGCTCTATAACTCAAAGCCAAACTAACCCAATTTACTAATCCCAGCTCATAAGTCTATATGATCAATATAACCAATATCATCACGCAATTATAATAACCTTTTCAAGCTAACTCAAGGTAATATACATCAAATCTCATATGTTTATTTATATAATCCTGGCCTCGTAGGGCCTATCATTAATATATATATATATATATACACACACACACACCTTTCAATTGGTCTAAAATACTTATTTTATTGGGATTATTGGATTTCACCCATCCTATCTCGGACTGTATAGCCAATCCTCACCTTTACCATAATCATTTCATCCAAAAATTAATTCTAATATCAAACCCTTATTGGTTTCTAGGATCCCACCCACTCTAATTTGAGTTGCCTGGACGATCAGCAACTAGTGAAGAAATGTGTACATATGTAGACAATAAAACTATATAACATATAAATATTAGATCCTACCCATCCTATCTTATACTACATGATCGATCCTCATCCTTATAAATATTGTATTTTACCCATCCTATCTCAGACTGTATGGTCAATCTATTTCTGAATCTATTGGATTTTCACCCACTCTACCTCTAGCTACATGGCCAAATCCCTACCCTTGGGCCATTAGATTTCACCTACTTTATTTTGAGCTGCATGGTCAATTTTAACCCACATAAAACTCAAGAACAGTAGCATACCAAACCATAAACTCAATAATGATGGGTCACAAGGCCAAAATAATAACATTGGTATACAAGACCAATATAAACAATCATGGCTCCCCAAGGCCAAAACAACAACATTGGCAAGCAAGGCCAATAATAACAATCGTGGCTCCAAAGGCCAAAACAACATCAAGAGCACTTAAAGTCAAAAACTAATCTTAAAGGCACACAAGCCTAAATCATTATCAGAGGAACACAAGGTCATAACGATAAAACCAATACCAATGACTCACAAGGTCAAAAATATAATACATCAATGGCACACAAGGCTTATTGAAAACAATATCAAATGGTATGCACAGCCAAAATAATATCAAATGGCACACATGGCCAAAATAATATCAAATGGCACACAAGGCCAAAATAATATCAAATGGCAAGCACAGCTAAAACAATATCAAATGACATATAAAGCCAAATAATGGCAATGGTATTCAGATCATTATACATATTCAAACTATGCCATAACTTACATAACATATTTAATGAGTAAGGTTCATACTTGGCCTTCGGCTTCAAAATTCATATAAACAATATGTTATACACATCATCACCTAGTTTTATCATAAACAAAGGACCATCCCAATCACCACATAACCATATTGTCATCGCCTTCCAATATCAATCATATAAATATATATACATAAATTTCATCATTCCAACATATATAAAAATGTGTAAACATTTTTAAGTATTATTTGAAGGAAGAAAAAAGGATAAGAAGGTATCTACTCACGTATAGGGAGGGTATGCACTCCCTAAAGCTTTTTCATTTACTCCTCAAGCCTTTTCTCTAGTATTCGATGTTAAATACCTCTAAGTGGGCTTAGAAGAACACTCTCTTTATTTCTAGCAAAAGATCTCATATTTTTGTCAACCCTTACGTAAGTTTTGGTTACTGTTCTATGACTTTTTCAATAAAACATGGTCGAAATCAGGTTTTCCTCATCGACACTAGTTCAACGGTGCAAAGACATGCCAAATAGACAAGTGTTTGTGAAGTTGTGATCAAATAATCTTTCTCTCTCTATTATATTTTCTTTCTCAAAAATGAGAGAGATGACAATAGAGCAAAATTGCCCTTGGCTTCTATTTATAATGTCTTATGCATTTACCAAATTATCCTCAAAATTTAGAAGAGAGAAGATTTTAGAGATGACAAAATGGTCTTTTCTCTCTATCAAATACATGCAGATCTAGAGAAAGTATCGATATTTTTCTTCAAAGTATCAATATATTCTATTCTAGGGCTCAAGGTATCAATACTTTCTTCTAAAGTATCGATACTTTCTTCTAAAGTATCGATACTTTCTTACGCTAATATGAAAAGTATCAATACTTTCTCTCAAAGTATCGATATTTTCAATCTTTACTCACAAGTATCGATACTTTCCTTTGAACTAGAGAAATAGTGAAGTTTTAGAGCTAAGCATGTATATATTTACTATTTTCCTATGAAAAGTATCGATACATGTTGGAAAAATATGATTTTCATGTCCAAGTATTAATACTTTTAGGCGACGTATCAATATTTTCATGCAAGGTATCGATACTTTAGTTTATGTATCGATACTAGCCCTTCAAAAATATTTAAAACATGAAAAAGTCCATCCATGTATCAATACTCATGAAAGTATTGATACTTGATAATTATCATTCGGGTCACTAAGAAAAATCATTTTGTTTAACAAATATCATTCAAACCCCACTTATTCTGGTACCATTTTCTCTTTCATCTGAAGTTGGATTTTACTTTCGTTTCTTTCTATAGAATCATCCTTCTACCCTCTTTCAGTAGAATATCAAAACTCCATCTCTATCAATATAAAATTAGGTTAGAAATATGGATGTCCACCCAAAATTCTTATAAAAATCTGACAATAACTTAGTTTATTGTTGACTTTAATTCTCTCTTATCTAACCTCATATTTAACTAAAATTTAATTTGTTCCATTCATATTTGAGTCCTCTTTAATTATGAATAAACGGTTCATCAGTTAGATTTTTCAATCAATATATATTCAAGTTGGAAGCCTAGGTGTACAATGAGAGCCTTATGAACACTTTTCAAAACTTAATAAATTTCATTCAAAACTTATCAAATCACTTAGAAATTATCACTACGGGCCTACTAATCAATAATACACCCAAATGCAAAGTTTCTCAATATAATAAGGTATCCTTTTTGAATAAAATAACCAAAATACCCTTAAATGAAAATACAGGGTATTACAATATCAATACACTAAATTTAATCTTTTACGAATTTATCAATAAATAAGTCCTGTACACGCCAATATGAAGTCTTTCATGTAACTTTTATTTAACATTGACCATTGACTTTATTTCAGATACCTACTGATATTTGTTTAGAAACTCGAACTAGGATATAACCAGCGAAAACTCTCAATCCCATCGTACGAGTAAATAAATCATATCTTGATCATCAATCGAACTCCTATATAAATTGTTGATGCAAGATAAAGTCACGGCGACTTTTCCCACACCAGTAGATTTTTTCTTCTTCTTGTTCTTGAACTTGAGGCGGTGATCGGGTTTATTTGTGTTTATGTTTGTGTTTGTGACTGGACTTGGGGGAGAAACCCAAGCTGCCTACGTACCCCTCTTTCTCCCTTTCTTCCCTCTTTTCTCCTCCGATTCCTCCGTCTCTCTTTGTCTTTGTTCGTCGGATCTTTGATGCTCGTCTCCCTTGATCTTCTTCCAATGGATGGGGGGATCAAATCACACGTAGTTCTCTTGTGGAAAAGGATAGTAATGATATATAGGAGATGGTGAACTGGCAGGTTGCAATGGCCAAATGGCGACCTCAGATACACACGTTGTTACATGCCTGACGTGCCCAGGGTGACCTATTATAAGATTAGAGGGTGCAGGAAATGACAATGTTGTTCCTTCTATTCCTTGCCACGTCATACCCGAACTCTCGATTGTTGAACTCGGTTGTAGTACCCGAGACGAATAGACTGTCTAACCATTCTCTCAGAACGATATCGCATAAAGGAAATCGCTGGATATGTGCATGTAGTGGGCCTGGACGGGGGTGTGGAGATGGGCCTAGGTCACTGGGCTGGGCCTCATTAAAATCTATCAATAGTAAGCCCTCCAATTTTAATTACATAATCAATTTAATTGAAAACTGTGTAGTCCCTGCTCGGCT
>JAVXUL010022207.1:0-11823 GCA_035590515.1 Trichilia minutiflora
ACACAAAAACAAAACAAAAGTTATTCGCTTGAAAAAAAAATGACACTACTAAGATTAATGCGTATCAAGGATTGAAGTAGGAAAATAATTCTTTACTCAGCCATTAGAAATCGGACCTTGTTAGTGAATCTTCTCACACAATTTTTGGCTATAAATGGAAAATTATCTAAAATGTAAAAAACATGTTTTGTTTTTGTGAATCCTTGTTACAAGAGAAAGGATCAAGTTATAACATTTCACCTATGGAGCAAAAATATAGTTAAGAATTGGATTGCATAGCTTCTATAATAGTGCATCTACCACTGAATTCTAATGTCCTGGTTGATAAACAATTTCATAGTTATAACTTAAGAGTTTAGCTATCTATTTTTGTTGTTCAAGTGTGAGCACACGTTGTTTTAGTAAATACTTGAGACTACCTTGATCTGTTTGAATGAAGAATTTCTATAATTTCGATCCCAATAAATAAGGATGCGATATATGAATGGCTTCGATAATGGCAAGAATTTCTTTGGCTTAGATAGACCACGATTTTTTTGATATCCCGAGAGCCTTGCTCATAAAGGTAATTAGTTTACTTGTTGAGTCACAATTGCACCAATACAATCTCCTGATCCATCCATCTTAATGGTAAAGGCATCTTTGAAATTTACCATAGGTAATACGGGTGTATTTGTCATAGCTTGTTTGAACATTTTAAAAGCATCCTCTACTTTTTTGTTCCATCTATATTATCATTTTTTCAGAAGATTGGTAAGAGGGTGAGTTATCATACCATAATTCTGTACAAATTTTTTATAATATCCTATCAATCCAAGAAAACCACATAACTCTGTTATGTTAGTAGGATGAGGCCATGCTACTATATCTTTAGTTTTCTTATTGTCTACCTTCACTCCTTGGTATGTGATGATATGTCCCAAATATTCCAGCACTTGCTACCCGAAGGAACATTTAGTAGCTTTAATGAAGAATTTTTGTTGCCTCAAAACCTCTAATTTTATTCTTACATGATAGAGATGTAGACCTCATGTTGGACTATATATTAGGATCTCATCAAAGAAAACCAATATGAATTTTTATAGGTAAGGCTGAAAAATTGAATTCATAATTGCTTAAAATGTAGAAGGGACATTGATATGAGCACAATATGGATGGCAAGAGGAGATGAGCAGTAGATGAGCTAACATTACGTCAAGGACCAATTACAAGAGTGAGGGCCAAAAAGTTCAAAGAATCACTTCAAACTTATATGAGCCTCAAGGAACAATTACAAGAGTGAGGGCTAAAAAATTTAAAGAATCACTTCAAATTTATATGGGCAAAATGTTACACGGGATGGAAGCTCATGATACAACAAAGGCCAATAGAGCTTCACCTAATCAAATTGAGCTGAATTTGCAAGATCGGTCCAACCTATGTTTAATTTATTATTTCAAGTTAATAGATTAATTTTTGAACAACCCACTACCTGCAATTTGAGTTTGGGCTTGCTTTTAATTTAGTTTGGTGTGGATTTTAGTTATGGGCTTGCTTATTTTGTTGGAAAGCCCAAGTTTAAGGCCTAACCTAATTATCTAGGTTATTCACACTTATGGGAGTATAAATACCCTAATAAAAAAACATGTAGGAAGATTTTTAATGAATAAAAAATGTTTGTTTTATTCAAGGCTTGGTTTGAATCTTTATTACATCAAGAATTGAACCTCATCAAGGTATTTACATCCTAGTGAATTTTTGTTCTTGATTTCTTAAACAACTAATTATTTTCATTTGCATTAGTTAATTGAGGGTTCAATAGGTTAGGAGTTCTCTATTTTTCTTGTTCTTTATCAATTGTGTGTGTTTGGGGTTTTCAGAATTATATATTTTTTGAGGGGGTTTCGCATCAGTTGGTATCAGAGTAAGGTTAGGGTGAATTCTTATTTATCCTAGGTTATAGTTTGTTGTTAAAAAAAATCATGAACAGTGAAAAAAGTAACGAAGTTTAGTGTTTAAAAAAAAATGTGAACAGTACGAAGTTTACTGTTAAAAAAACTTAAATAGTGAGAAGCACTTGTGTTTTGTGCCTAGCATTTGAATGATTTTCTAGACTGATATATTTCAAGTTATATTATCAAGTATTCATATAACATCTGTTCTAGTAAATCACAACCATTCTTGTTGCATTACTTTCAAAAAAAAAATCACCAAACATATATTCTTACTCGTGTGTTATCCATTCATCACTTTATTGGCTATGAGTATTTTAGTTTAAGGATTAATTCTGAAGTACAATTGAGAACAACAAGCTTCAGTGATAAAAGACTTGAGTGTGTGAGCTTAAAAGAGGGTAAAAGCCAAAATTTGTGTAAAACACGAGTGGAGTACCATCTTTGAGTGAAACACGTGAGGGAGTATTTTTTTTATAAGGTCGTTTTACTAACATTTCTTGTAGGTTCATAAAATGAGTAATTCTGCAATAAGGAGGGAGGGTAAAGAGCCCTTAGATGATGAAGTTAACATGACTCTAGACATGAAATTGATGTATAGGGCCTTTATTAAACAATTTGAAAGGTTGAATAGTAGGCTAGATGAGTTGTCACAAAATTTGCCAGGGAATGGTAGGCAAGCTAATAATAGAATAGGCATCAAAATAAGTTTGATAAGGGGTTATTTGAATATGAATTTGATGAGGGTAGTTCGGTTAAAAATAGAAGGGGTGAAGTTAGAATAAAAAATAAGAGGGATGGTAATTTAAATGCTATCAAGTTGACAGTACCTCTATTCAAGGGTAGGATTGATGCTGAGGTGTACTTGGAGTGGGAGAGAAAAGTGGATTTGATATTTGCTTGTCATAACTATTCTGAAGAGAAGAAGGTGAGGTTGGCTGCCCTAGAATTTTTAGATTATGCTTTAGTTTAGTAGGATGAATTAGTGAAGTCTAGGATGAGAAATGGTGAATATCCTATTGAGAGTTGGGATGAGATGAAGAGAGTAATGAAGAAGCGATTTGTACCTTTTTATTACTATAGAGAGTTACACCAGAAGTTGCATAAGCTTACTGAAAGGTCAAAATTAGTGGAAGATTACCATAAAGAGATGAAAATGCTCTTGATTAAAGCTAACATTCAAGAGGATAGAGATGTGACAATGGCTAGGTTTATAGGAGGTTTGAACAAGGAGATAGCTGATATAGTAGAGTTGAACCATTATGTTGAACTGGAGGACCTAGTTAACTTAGCTATAAAGGTGAAGAGACAATAAAAACAAAGGGAAGCAGCCAAGTCATTTTCAAATTTCAATAGCAAATGGAGTTCAAAATAGAATAAATATGATGAGAAGAATAAGGAGAAAGCCACTGATTCCAAAGAGAAGGGCCTGGATGTAAACAGAAACATGGAGAAGACCACTTTAACTCACAAAGGTACTTATGATTCTTTTTCTAAAACATCTAAATAAAAAGACCTGAAGTGTTTCAAGTGTCAAGGTTGTGGTCATTATGCATCTGATTATCCCTATAGAAAGACCATATACATTAGAGATGATGAGATTGTTTCTGAATCTAAAAATGATAATGATTGTAATTGAAATGGTAGTGATAGCAGTATGCCACCTTTAAAGGATTATTCTGATATTGATGACGATGTTGAATATGCTGCTCATAGTGAATCTTTTATTGCTAGGCATGCATTGAATCTGAATATTAAAAAAAAGCATAGAACAAAGAGAAAATATGTTTCACACTAGATGTTTAGTTGGTGGTAAAGTTTGTAGCATGATTATTGATGGGGGTAGTTGTGCTAATGTGGCTAGCACCACTTTGGTGGATAAATTAGGGCTGAAATATGTTAAACACCCTAATCCTTATAGGCTACAATGGTTGAATGATAGTAGACAAGTGAAAGTTACTAGGCAAGTTATGGTGGCTTTTACTATTAGGAAGTATAGTGATGAGGTTATGAGTGATGTAGTACCCATGCATACTGGTCATGTATTGTTGGGGAGACTTTGGTAATTTGATAGGCGTGTAATGCATGATGGATATAAAAATCGATATTCTTTTGAGCATAATGGCAAGAAAATCACTCTGGCACCTTTATCACCTAAAGAAGTTTACTTAGATTAGGTTAAGCTTTAACAATCAGCTTATGAAAGTTTAGGTAGTGAGGTGAAAAAGAATAATAAGAGAAAAAAGACCTTGAGAGATAAGAATAAAGATATAGGTCTAATGGTGAGGGAGTGCACAAGTGAGGAAAAGAAAGTGAGATGTGTAGAAGAGAATAAGTTAGTGAGTGATGAAAAGAAAATGAGTGAAAAGAAAGAAAAATAGATGAGTGAAAAAGTTAAGAAACAACCATGTTTCTAGGTAAAAGAGAGAGATTTAAAGAGTGTATACATTGGCAAGAAAGCTTTAATTTTGATTCGGTTTAAAGAAACTTTGTTTACTGAAATTGACCTTAACCTCAAATTGCTTAGTGTGTTTGTGACTTTATTGTAGGAATTCGATGATGTCTTTCCTAAGGAGATACCCCACGAGTTACCACTTAAAAGAAGAATTGAGCACCAAATTGATTTTGTATAAGGAGCACAGATTCCTAATCGACCAGCCTACCAAAGTAATCCAAAGGAGACATAGGAGTTACAAAGGCAAGTCGATGAGTTGCTGGCAAAGAGATATATAAGAGAGAGCATAAGTTCTTGTGTTGTACCAGTTTTTTTAGTACCCAAGAAAGATGGAACCTGGAGAATGGGTGTGGATTATAGGGTGATGAGTACATAGAAATGTACGTATACTAAGGTTTAAATTCATTATTTTACACTTCAAACTATGATTAACTCTCTCTATTTATGCATATTTCTAGTCTTTGATGTAAAATTTACTTTGTTTGTAATTTTAGTTAATTTTAGTTTTTTTGCAGTGAATCTTAAAAGAGCATAACTTTTCATCTAAGAGAGCTATTAAGATAAATCTTGATCCATAAGAACTACAACTCATTGGTCTAAAAATTTTATGTTTGGTCCAATCATTAGTTCGGGCTCTAAGTTATACTTTTGATACTATCAATTAAGCCTCATTACTGTTCCAGTCTAGTCCGACCTTCTTTAGTAATTAGCCCATAACTTTTGATAAAAATTTTGAATTAACCTGAGACAAGTGGCATTCAAAAGTGGAGTCAAATATCTATAACTTTTATGTTTACCATGAGGGCTGAATCATTCATATTTGAGGTCATCTATAATATTTTTTTGGTGGTTAGAATTTTTTAACTTTATTTGTCAAAGTTTTCAACTTAATTGTCAAATATTACAACTCCCTACTTTGACTTTTAGCTCTCATGTTTACCTATAAATAAGAGCACTATTTTGTGTTCTATAAAGGTAATAGATGTAATGAATGTAATAAATATAATAGAATTGGTTTGTAATGAAATTTTGTTCTCTCATCTTCATATCTTTCTAAAGAACTAGCTAAAGTTAGAAGCTTGATACTAAGGATATATGGTATATTCTTTAGATCCCATTTTTATTTTTAATGTTAAAGTTCTTTTGATTAATTGCATATTCATGTTTTGAAAAATATTTTTAAGCATTTAAACTTTTTTATTTTTATGTAGACATTTGGCACATTGAATACTTGGAGAAAAAAAATTTTGATTCATTGTAAACATATGACATAAAAAAAAATACTTTGAGTATTAAATATTTTAAGTGTTTTTCTTACATTTTTTACCAATTAATTTAAAGACATTCTTTTAATCACATATTGATTTTTTGAAGAAAATATATTTTTCATGTATTAAATGATTTTCATCTTCCAATTAGGATAACTCTTTAGTTAATCTCAATTGAGTTAAATAAGGGATCTAATTTACTTCTATCATCCTAAAATATCAATTTTCAAAGTCTTTGTGTTTTGATTTATATTTAATTCTTATTTGATAATTTCTTCTTTAAAATCAATCCATCATTTATTTTATCTTTGTTATTGGACTTTTGTTATTGGACCTTAACTTGGATATAACCCAATTAGACTCTTGACAAAAACATTCCCTGTGAATACGACACTTGAACTCACCAGAATATATTATAATAAGACTACCTATACTTAAGTACAAAATCTAATAGAGTTTGATCTAAAAAAACAAGACGAATGAAATAAATTGTGTCTATACTACGCCTGAAAGGATAAGAAGAATGAACGAAACTACGTTTATATTACATCCAAAAGGATGAGACGAATGAATGAAACTATGTCTATACTACCTCCAAAAGGACAAGATGAATGAATGAAACTAAGTCTATACTACCTTCGAAAGAACAAGATAAATTAAATAAAATTGTGTCTATACTATATCTAAAAGGATGAGATGAATGAATGAAACTACGTCTATATTACGTATAAAAGAACAAGACAAATGACTAAAATTACATCTATACTACTTCTAAAAAGACGAGATGAATGAATAAAATTATGTTTATACTACATTTGAAAGGATGAGACGAATGAATGAAATTACATTTATACTACTTGAGACAAATAAATAAAACTATATCTATACTACGTTTAAAAAAACTTGATGAATTAATGAAACTACGTCTATACTAAGTCCAAAAAAACAAGATAAATGAAATAAAACTATGTCTATATTACATCCAAAAGGATGAGGCAAAATGAATGAAACTGCATCTCTACTACGTCTGAAAAGACAAGATAAAATTGAATAAAATTGCATCTATACTACATTCATAAGGATGAGATGAATAAATAAAATTGCATCTATACGACATTCATAAGGATAAGACAAATGAATAAAACTGTATCCATACTACATCTGAAAAGATAGGTTGAATGAATGAAACTACCTCTATATTATGTCTAAAAGGACGAGATGAATGAATGAAAATGTATCTATACTATGTTCGAAAGAGCGAGACGAAATGAATGAAATTAAAATGTCATGTCATAGATCGTAAAACCGTAAAAAACTTGAAAATTTAAAAATACATCTCTTGTTATATGCTACAAAACAAAGTTGAATAACTTTAAATGGTTTTAAAATTTTATCATGCTTTATGTAGGATAAAATAAAACTTACCATGCTTTATACTACAAAATGAAATGATTAAAAACTTTGTTTTATACTGTAAAGAGGATTTTGATCAAAAATTTTGCTTTATGCTGCAAAATAAAATAATTGAGAACTATGTTTTATGTTGTAAAGATGATTTTGATCAAAATTTTACTTTATGCTGCAAAAGTAAAATGATTAAAAACTTTGTTTTATGCTACAAAGATGGTTTTGATTGAAAAGTTTGCTTTATGCTACAAAATGAAATGATTGAAAACTTTATTTTTTGCTTCAAAGATGATTTTGATTAACAATTTTGCTTTATTATATAAAAATGACTTTAATTTGAAAGTTTTTCTTTCAAAGGCAGAAAAAGTAGAGATAAAAGAATAATTTGGTTTTAAAGATTATAGGGAAAAGATGTCAAGAGTGAATTTGTTGGGAAACCTTTATCTTTTGGATTTTTTTTACTGTGACATCAATTGGTGCTATCATAGGATAAACTAAGATATATCTTGCCCTGTGGTGCCAAATGAGAGTATTTAAACCACGTTGATGTGGTTTCTATAAGTTTGGCTGTCATAGTCTGTTTTGCCCACTCTTAAGCTTATTCGACTTCCTAAATTTGTCTTGATGATTTCTTGAAACTTTCTTCTTAGAGTAAAACTCATCAAAATTCTTTTATTCTCTTTTATTCAATTATATTAATAAAATGTAACTCCTACAGTAAATGACATTTTAAAAATGAATAATGGTAATGTAGAACTTTATAGGTACTTTTACTTCAGAAAGTAAAGTGATTCATTTGAAGTGAAGAAATAAGGCTTAAATTTTGAAAGATGAAATACAAGATAGAGATACAAACCGTGTGGGTTGATAATAGTTTTGATAAAATGCCTGCTTTTCTTCAAAATAGTGTCATTCTTTTCGTTTATATGTACTATGATATCCCCATTTACACTGAAGTTGATGATTAAGAATTGCCTTTTGTTCACAATAACCTTACCTCAACTTTTGAAAGCCCTTTTGGTCTTCCTATCCTATGCTATCCAAATGTGAGAAGTAATTCTTTTACTTAGGTTATCCTTTCAGTTTTTCAATCCTAGTTACCATATTTTCTCTCTATTTGTTTCTTTTCTTTCAAATTCTCTAAGTGTAGTTTATTGGTAGACAAGAAAAAGGGTATGATATTCAAACATTCTGATCATTTTAGTATTTGTTTAAAAGGTAAATAGGTAATTTATAGTAAGATACTGACCGTACATGGGTTTAATACCAGATATAGTTTATTAGGATATTGGTTTTAACAACAAATGCCACTAGTTGACTAATGTTAGGTATTTTAGGAATGTCTATCATTATTGAATTACCCTTTTTTCTTTATTATTTTCTTTTTTCTTTTTTCTTTAAGGGGATTTTGATTCTTTTTTTTTATAAGCCTAAATTTGCATTTTATCTAAACACTAGTGACAAGATTGACTTGAATATATTGTTTTTTTAATAATGAGGGTAAAGGTAAAGATTAAGAATTTAGTAACAAGCTAGATTGAGCATTTACTATTACCTCATATGTTATCACTAAACAAAATGAATATAAAAAGTTAATTATAGGTAGGATTAAACCTAGTTTAATTATTCCTATTACCTCTTGTATTGATGGCTAGCTAGTTGAGACTGAGAATTTGGTCGAAGGTTTGGCTGAACTTGATTTGATTACCCAGTTATTTTCTTTATTGATGGATAAACAAGTGGTATTAGGATTTGATCAAGGGGTTAATTGAATTTAGTTTGATTACCTAGTTATCTCTTGTGTTAATGGTTAAACAAATAGCACTAGAAATTTGGTTGAAGGTTTAATTGAATTTGATTAGATTATCTAATTACCTCTTGCGTCGATGGTTAAATAGATGTATTAAAGATTCTTTGCTAGTAACCTTGACCATACAGAGAGTAATGAATTATTTTCACCTTGAAAATTTAGGTCTTCGATCTATTTCTTTTAATCTCGATTTTTTAAGAATTCTTAAAGAAGAAATCTTAAACTTGATTGAAAATACTGTCTCTATTCTCTATTTCAGAGAATATGAGATTGTCTCCATTTCATATATTCAAAAATAAGAAGGTACCTCCATTCAATATATTCATGGCTAAGAAATTGCCTCCATTTACCAAGTAATGAATTTGATGTTTTGAGTTTTTGTCTAAGTATCCATCATAGATGAAAATCTGGATCTTTTAACTCTATTATCCCTTAATATTGAATGTAAAGTAGAAGGTCTCCTTATTCAGATCTCGGTTGTCCATATACATCCTAACCCTTTTATTTTTTTTTTAATTGTGGGTATTATATTAGCCACCTCTTTTGGATATATGACTACTTTAATAAATTTAGCCTATAACATTTTGTCCTCATGTTCTACAATATAGATGAGTTTATCCGAATTACATTCAGACTTAAAATGACATTATTTTAAATAAGTGCAGACATTCATCCAGATAAAAATCATATAATTTTATAAATAAGGAAAAATTTAAAAAGAAAATATGAATAAAGAAATGTAACTGATAGTAGCACTATTTTATTATTGAATTGTAAAAGATGATAAGAAAAGAAACATGATACTTATATGAGAATCATTCACTTATTTGCTAAAATTTTAAAACATAACAAAATAAAACTTATTTTCTTCTTTTCTTTCTTATGGCAATAAGAAAGGTCGATCAATCTTACTCATCGATGATTATTTTCAGGAGTCACTCAACTATCTAGTTATTCAGATGTTGTCCAAGAGTAGGGTATATGGCTATCTCTTTCTCATTTGGCTCATCGATCAAATTGATGGTCAAGTTTTGAATAGAGTCTATCAATGCCTCTCATTTTAGCCTGATGATATCTCATCTCATCTAATAGGGATAGGAATAGCCATGGACGATAGTGATACTGAGTATTTTATCACAAAATCATATTTTCCTAACGCTTAACTAAAAAGGCTATAACCTGGTTCATGATTTTTGTAGGCTTTATAAAAAGTGTCTGATTTTTTGGGGTTTAATTTCTTTTTTTATTTCTCTCGAAGGGCTTTGTTTTTTGTGACTATTATACTGGTCTGATCTAGTTTTTTTCATGCATTTAGGGCTAGAATGGTTGGGATTACTAGTCCTATATTGTAAACATGCTTTGGTGTGGAAACCATACTTAGTAATGATATTGATTTTCAAGAGTGAATTGATTTCTCTGTCAGTTAGTATTTGAGGTATATATTTAGACTCTTACTCTTCTATCATCACATTAACTATTGGACCTTTGTGCTTAAGCAATGGATTGTTAGTAATATTTGGATGGGTTTCAGTCAATTACGAGATAAAATTTAAGAAACCACCTTCGTCTAGATTTTGAATGTGGCATTTTAATACTTTATAAATTTTTGGGTTAAGTCCCACACTATCACAGTGATATTCACATGAGGCATTAATGTTGTATGATAAAGAAAGCAGATTAAACGTAGGTCTCACAGGTATTAAAGTGATTCTTTTATGTTTAATTAGTTGTCTAACTATGTCAGTATAATTTAAAGGAAACTTATCAAAGTGCCTCAGGACTTTAAAGGGTCTAGGTGATATGTTAAAGATTTAGGCTATATTATGTGAGGGAATTTGACTAGGTGAGTGATTTAGAGTGGATTAAGGTAGGTTCATATTGTAAGGTGTATGTAAGGTTCAATTTGTATTGGCATCTTGGTCGAAAATTACCTTTCAAAGCATAGGTGGGTACTGGTGAAAGGTAAGTTAGAGAAGAACTGCAATTTTTATAAACTACACTTACTACTTAGTTAGAGTCATCCTTTCTTTTCCTCTGATTATTATTCTGACTTTCTCTACTTTCTAAACAATAATTTTAGAATTGTCTCATCATCTTTTTCAGCATGCTTACATCAACTAATTTCTTTGATTTAAGAGCATATTTAACTCTTTCTTAGATGGCTATAACCTCATGGAAGTTAAAGGTTAATCAAACTGACTGTTGATCCTAATATGTTTCTTTTATGGTACAGATGAAAGTGGTAGTGAGCTGAAGATCTATTAATAGAGGTTAAACTTGTGACACTATTATATGCCATCTTTGTGTATATTCTTTAAAGGTTTCTACTGATTTTATGCTCATTTTGCCTAAATCCTCTCGAGTTGAAGCCAAAAAATAATTGAATACATATTATTTTAAGAATGTAATGGCCAAATTGTCTTAGGTTTTAACCTTATTCTTATCCAATGTTGAGAACTATATATCAGCTGTGTCAGCTAGCTCTCTTAAAAAATGCATTATAAGTGGCTCGTTATTAGTATACTGAGCCATCTTTTAATAGTTCCTAAATGGGTTTTTGGACACCCATTACTCTTATATTTGGTGAATTCTGGTTTAAACTTGGGTGGGATTTGGATTTTTGGGAAAAAAACATAATGAATCAATGTTGATATGGCCAAAATTTTGTACTTTTTAAATAGATTTCAAGGTATCTTCCATCTTTTGTAGCTTTTCTTTTACCTTCTTCTTTTCTTCATCCTCTATTGGTACTTTGGTCTATCTTTGTATTGTTGTTATCACGCCCCAACCCTAGTCGGCCACGTGGCAATCGTCGCGAATCCCAGAAATACATCCTATTATTTAGAATGTACCCCTAGAACCCGCAAGGCATTAATACCTGTTTTCAAACTTATTAACCAACAATAAAATAACATAAAGGAAAATGGAAGATTTTTAATCACATTAACATCA
>JAVXUL010022218.1:0-11823 GCA_035590515.1 Trichilia minutiflora
AAATTAAATCTAATTTGATGTCTGTAACTTTGAATCAAGGGAAAGTGTTGAAGAATGATTCAAAGTATTTTTGAATAACAATAAAAGTTGCATTTGAATAGGTCTCTTGGAATAATTTATTTGATTTTAATAAAATAGGATAGTTGCATAATATTAGGGCTTTAATATATTTTTAAATTATTTTATTATTTTTTAGTATAAATAGTTGTATTAAGTATGAATAATATGAAGAAGAAGAAGAAGAAAAATATTTTCTTCCAAATTCTCTCCCAAAAAATCCAACAGCCATGGTTTCTTTTTCCAATCTTCAGAGCTCAATGGTTCCAGTAGTCTTGTTATCATCTCTGTTTGGGAGCACTTCTAGTGATCCAAACGTGAAGGGATGCCCAGTTGACTCAATTTACAGCTTGGGAGTCAGAGATTCTTCTCCATGATCGATCAACTGGCATCTGCATTCCATCTTCCATCTCCAAAAGTCTATGTGGATGAGGGACCAACTCCCTACGGTGTAAACTTTGCTACTGAAAACGCCATAGCTATGACTAAATTCTGTTGGAACTATAATAATCACAATCTATATTTAATAACAGTAATAAACAAATAAAATAAAAAAACAAAACAAAACCAATATACAATAATTATAAATATAAAACTTCTTACAATAGAGGTTTGTAAGATTGCAATATCCTAAGACAGTAAATTCACTCTTTTCGGATTGTTTGAAGGATATTGGAGTCTATCTTCTAGAATTTAACTATCAAATCTTTTAAATTGAAGTAACAATAATTTAAAGCTCAGACAAAACGCAGAGAGTTTCTTTCTATAGACAGTGTGTTCTTCTTTTTCTTAATACGTTTTACTTGCTTTTATAAGCAAATTAATGAAAAGATATTACTTTTTATAGAGTTATAATCATTCTGTATAATCATTCTAAAAAATTAAAACGTATAGTTTAAATATGAAAAGTTATAATACTTCTGAAACAATACAACCTTTAAATTTAAAAATAATTGATTTAAAAATAATATATAATTAAAAATATGGGTTTCTAAGTAAGTCAGCCCGAGTCAAAGGCCTAAGGCTCAATCTTTAACATTTAATATATATATAACCTTATATGGGTATACATGGATATGTGAGTAGGTGGACTAAGGAGCTCTAATAAGGCTCACCCAATCTTATTGGCTAACCAAATAATTGAAGTTAGTTATCACTTATAAACCTTTTATGAAGTCTTTTCTTTTCCCATGTGAGACTTCATTTTTCTATTCAAACACACATATATACCAACAATACCCCACATTTGAATTGAAAATTTTAAGATCATATTTTTTTAAAAAAATTTAACAACTGTCTTTTAAAAAATAAAAATTCAATATGTTAAATGTTAGAAAAGTGCTTTTGACTTGAACTTGTCCCTAATGAATTCATATCGGATCTACTTAATGACGCAGTAAAAATAACTTCTTGAATTGTTCACTTTATTTTAGTAAATTAAGACAATATGTTTTACTTAAAACACATCTTTTATACACTATACTTTATACGTTTTTGTTAATTTTGATCCTGAACATATCTCGATATTCATGACAGTTTTAGAGAATTTAGCCATTTTATTCTCATAAATACGACCTCACATTTACTATCATATAGGTGATACTATATTTATATTAGTATCATTAAATACAAAGCATACCCTATATCATCATTATTTAACACACCACTGTTATAGAAATGGATTAAATTATGTGTTTTTACATTTGAGTTTACCTATTGAACTTAGACCATGGGATCTCCAATCTACTAGGTTAGGTTTCCGTCCGGTTCAACTCATTAAATTGGCTGTAAACCAATTCCCCTTGACATACTCTTAAATTGCTCTCTTGGTAGGCCTTTTGTCAAAGGATCTGCAATATTATCCTTTGATCTTATATATTGAATGGATATTACTCCATTTGAGAACAACTGCTTTATTATATTGTGTCTGTGCCTTATATGCCTTGATTTACCATTATATAGATTATTTTTTGCCCTTGTTTGAGCTAGTATATTATCACAGTTCAAATTATTATAATAGGTTTAGGCCAGACTGGAATATCCTGTAAGAAATTCTTTAACCATTCTGCTTCTTCAACAGTCTTATCTAGCGCTATAAATTCTAATTCCATGGTAGATCATGCTATACACGTCTGTTTAGAGGATTTTCATAAAATTACAGCTCTACCTAATAGAAATACATATCCATTTGTTGATTTGGTTTCTGTATTATTAGAAATCTAATTTACATCACTGTAGTCTTCACTACTAATGGATACGATTTATACACCAATCCATAATTTAAAATATATTTTAAATATCTTAATACTCTGATCAATGCTATCCAATGATCAAGTCCAGGATTATGTGTATATCTACTAAGCTTATTGACTGAGTATGCCAGATCTGGTTTAGTAGAATTTATCAAATACATAAGAGTCCTTATTATTTATGAATATTTCAATTGAGAAATTGCATCTCCATAATTTTTCTTTAATTGGCAATTCGCATCAAAAGGAGTCACAACAGGTTTACAATTAGATTGATTAAACCTTGTCAATATTTTTTCAATATAATGGGATTATGTAAGAATGTCTCTTGATTTGAATTCTTAAAATAATATTAACAAGACTTAAATCTTTTATGTCAAATTTTGAACTCAATATCTTTTTGATGGAATTTATTGCATCCTTACTTGTCCCCATTATAAGCATATCATCTACATACAAACATACCATCACACAAGAATTTTTCATCACTTTAATATAGACACATATGTTATATTCATTAATTTTAAATCCTTGTGTTAGCATTATATGATCAAATTTTTCATGCCACTATTTTGGTGCTTGTTTAAGCCTATATAATGACTTAACAAGTTTACGAACTTTGTTTTCTTGACCTTTGATCACAAATCCCTCTAGTTGTTCCATATAAATTTCTTCATCAAGTTTTGTATTTAAAAATGTTGTCTTTATATCCATTTGATGTATTTTCATTTTATATAATGTGGCAATTGTAATTAGCACCCTTATAGATGTTATTCTAGAAACTGGAGAATAAGTATCAAAATAGTCCAACCTTTCTTTTTGCCAATATCCTTTAACAACTAAACATACTTTGTATTTATTAATTGATCCATCGACTTTAATCTTTCTTTTAAAAATCCACTTGTAACCAATTGGTTTATTTTCAGATGGTAAATCAATTAATTCCCAAGTATTATTTTGTAAAATGGATTCTACTTCGCTATTAATAGCTTCTTTCCATAAAGGAGATTCTGGTGAAGACATAACTTCTTTATATGTTTGTGGTTTTGCTTTTATTAGATAACTAACAAAGTTTGGACCAAAATTCTTTGAAATTTTCATCTTTCCTTCTTCTAGGTTCTAAGTTCTGATCTTGAATACCTGAAGTAGATGATTTGTCAATAGTATCATTATATACTCTCTTCTTAGAAGATTTTGTCCTCTCTGTTTTATAAGAAAAAATTCTCTTAAAAAATTCAGCATCAACAGATTCAATTATGATGTTAACATGCATATTTGATATATCTGATTTAATAATTAAAAATCTGTATGCTTCACTATATTTAGCAAAACTAATAAAAACACAGTATATTATTTTAGGTCTTGATGGTTCTATGGCCTATTGCATGCTTGAATGTAAATTTTTCTCATCAAAAACCCTAGGTTAAATTTATGGAAAACAAGTAGAATCAAGATGACAAACCTTAGGACTTTTGGTAGACTACTTGCAAGCTTTCTTTTATGATGAAAATGAGAGCTTGAAACCTAGCTCCTGTTCACTTTACACCATCCTCTTGTCTTCCCCAAGGTTGACCGAAATTCTTGTGAGAGAGAGAATGGAAAATCAACCATTTTCCTTACAAAATAATTTAAAAAGAAATTATTTATAAATTTTTTTATCATTTAATTTAATTTATATTTATCTTATAAATATATTAAATAAATAGAAAAGATATGATATAAACCCTCTTATGTTTAATGTATGCAATCATACATTTGGACCAATAGAATTAAAACACAAAATCAAATTATTATCCGATAATAAAATGACAAGTGTTGAAATATTAACCATTAATATTCATCTATTTTTATTTGAATATTTAAAACTTAAATACTTGATTTAATGGCCAAATTAATTAAAAAATTAATTAAGATAATGGATTAAATAAAATTCATAATTATGGTACAATTACCATAATACCCTTGGTCACATTTATACATAAGTGTAAAATGATCATTTTCATCTAAATTAAACACTTTAATTTAGATTTTGTCACTTTATATTAAAATCATATTTTAATATGTTTGATAATCAAAATTATCAAATTTAAATATGTAATTTATAATAAATTATATATATGTATCACATAAAGGTAAAATGATCATTTTATACTAGATTAAACAATTAATTTAGTTTTTATCATTTTATCTTAAAATCACATTTTAACATAATTGATAATCATTATTATCAAATTTGACAAGCAATTTATATTAAATTACCTCTTTAACACATTAAAAAGTATTAAATATATATAACATTTATATATACATATATATTCGGCCTTTTCTATACTATTATGAGGGCTAGCCCTCTTTTGATAATATTTTTATCTCTCTCTTATATGAAAAAATGCTTGAGGATTTTGTGACCATGAAGGTTCATCGTGACGTAGTCGTGAACATATATCGAACACTTTCGACTCCGAACATTTTGATTGTTCATCGACTATGGTTAGTATCTAACAATGCACCATAGTCCCTATGTCATGATAAAGAAATGTCTTTACCAAACTTTTCATCGATTGCACATAACGTGTGAGTAATATCCTTTAGTTGTCATATCTTGATTGAAAAAGGGTTCATGGACTATCAAAACCCTCATCTTAATTCACCATTGAATTATCGATCATATGTCATTATTATGTGATGGCCATCGATGTATAATCAACACATTATATCGACATTTGATTAGGAACTCGACTTGGACAGAGGCAATAAAAATTCTCAGTTCAATATGTTGAGCTAATGGATCCCATGTTGACTGTCAACTGAACACCTATATAAATAAAATATACCCAAATCGGCTTTTTGTACAAGGTGTGATTAGCCTTGCACTTATACACCATATGAAATATACCCATCCATATAGAGTTCAATTCTAGACGTCTCCGATCAAAGAATTATATTGCACACTATTATAATCTATTGACAATCATTAACTATATGTATACCATCTGATTCATCGATATTCGATCACATTTGATAAATAGTTCATCAATTATAAATCCACATTAATACACTTATGATAATACATATATTGTCAGCCTACATATATTATCATATAATATCATTAAGCGGCATCTAGTATGCCTACTATATGATATAGTTGCCTAATCAGCATCACGTACATAGGGAATGATTCGATAATTTATTTAACAATTAAATAAAATTATTCAAACAATTTAGATACATTCTTCATTCATTTGCATGAAAAATAAATGAAGCAACAATCATATGTAAATAAAGAACTACTTCTTTCATTAATATATAAAATTTCATACAAGATCATTAGCCCTGAAATCAATAACACAAATGGTTTCTAAGGCATACATTAACAGAATGTTGGACTATTAGTTATGAGTTATGATTTATGAATTAGGAATTATGATTATCAATTGTCAAAGTCATGAATTTGGATATTGATAATTTTCCAAATGTTAGTTCAAATGTTTAATACATTGGAATATAAATTGGCCATAAAATTAAACTAGTAAATGGTAATCAAACGTTTTAACTTTTAATCATTTAAACAGTAAAAGTTAAACCCGACCTAACTTAGTATGAAGGCCATGTTGAGTCTTATTAAGCCTCGGGCTCAAGCTAGGCACAACCCGTAAAAGGCTTAGGCTAAGTTCTTGATCCAGCATGACCTTGTTATTGGGTTAGAATAAACCATACTTTTACTATTTACTATACAATATTGAATAGGATTTTATTGTTTAGGTGTTTTACCTGTATCGGGCTATGCTAGCCCGAATTATTTGCCACCTCTAAACCACAATGAAGTAGAACTTTATCAAACCTTTTATACATAATTATACATTTTATGTTAATACATTCCTTCTGTTTATCTAATCCTAATCAAGTTAGGATTCATGAATATCAAAACCTTAAAATTCGATCATTGCTCGGACTAATGGCCAATACACTCTAAACTCATTACCACGAACTTTTTTTTGTAACCTTTAATTACTTTGGCTAAAGACTTTAATTTCAGATATTTACCAATATTTGATTGGGAATGTAAATCCAGATCGAGTCAATAGAATCTTAAAATCCTTTATATTAAGTCAATGAATCTCGTATTGATAGTCTTCGTATTTCGATATAAATAACACATGACCAAACTGAGTTCTTTTATAAGATGTGATTAGTCCTACACTCATACACTATAGAACCATGTGCATTTATACTGAATAATGATAATAACGTCTCAGGTCAAAGGAATAATTAACATACTAATATAATCACATGACGAATCATTGACAATATACTTCCATGTGATTCATCATAACTTTAGTCACATTCAAAAAATAGTTCTTTAACTATTAATCTACACTAATGTCTTAATGAAATGACTATTATATCATCTATACTAATATTATCTCATGATATTCACAGGAAACATCCAGTGCGTCTAATATACTACATCGATATCCAGTCTATATAGCATCTATAGGGAATAATTTTGATAATTAAATTATCCGAATAATTCATATGCATATTTTGTTGTTAGTATGATTAATAAAAGAAGAAACATACATATATGAATAATAAATAATTTATTCATTAATAATTTTATACAGTAAATAATATAAATAGTTACTCTATATAAAATGCCCAAAACTAATAACATGAATAGTTTTAGGGCACATAATACCAAGAAACTTTCACTTACACTAAAGCCATTCACTGTTATATCTTATATCCATCTTCTTAAGATACTAATCCAACTGCTTCAGTGTCATCACCTTAGTGAGATGGTCAGTGACATTCTCGACTGAAAATGTCTTCTAAATAATAATTTTTCTAGTACCAACAAATTCTCTCAAAATGTGATACTTTTGGTGAATATATTTAGATTTTTGGTGAGCTCTCAATTCCTTTACTTGTGCAATAGTACTTGTATTATCATATAATACGCTTATCGGATAAGTCGTGCTAGAAACTACATAAAGTTTAAATACGAACTTTTATATCTAAACTGCTTTTTCAACTAGTTTCGAAGCAATAACATAATCAGTTTCTATAATGGAGCCAACTATTGTCATTTATTTGGAGATTTTACAACTCACAACCCCTCTATTACACAAAAAAAATGAAACTAGATTTAGATTTTTTATCATTCATATTCGATTGAAAATCCAAATCTGTGTGTTTATGTTAACTCTTGAGATTCATAACACAAAATCAAATCCTTGATTCTTCTTAAGCACTTAAGGATTGTTTTTGCTGCCACCCAATGTTTCTTCCTAGGATTTGTCTAATATCTACTAGTAATACTTACAGTATAAGCTATATCAGGTCCTGCACATAGTATGGTATACATCAAGCTAACAATAGCCGATGCATATGGAATACCACGCATTTGTTATCACTCTTCATCAGTCCTTAGACCCACATCTCTAAAAATATGAAGACCTTGATAGAAAGGTAGTTGACCTCTTTTAGAGTTTTTCACATTGAACTTCTTCAATATCTTTTTAATATACAATTTTTGAGATAATCCAATTATGCTTTTTAGTTTATCTTGATAAATCCAAATCCCAAAAATATAAGTTGCTTCTCCTAAATCTTTCATAGAAAAAGTTCTAGACAACCAGATTTTAATCTGTGTTATCATGTATACGCCATCACCAATCACTAATATGTCATCCACATACAATATCATAAACATAATTGTATGATCTTTAATATACTTAATTACACAAGGTTTATCTGGATTCTTGATAAAGCTAAATACTTTGACTATTTCATCAAATCAAATATTCTAACTTCTAGAGGCTTACTTCAGTCTATAAATAAACCAATACAATTTGCATACCTTATTCAATTTAGCAGAGGACACAAAACTAACAAGCTATTTTATAAACAGATTTTTCTCAATATAACCATTGAGAAATGTTGCCTTTACATATCTATCAAATCTCATAATCATAGTATATAGCTATGGCTAGTATAATTCGGATGAGTTTTGTCATAGTAATAGGCAAAAAGGTTTTCTCATAATCTAATCCCGATTTCTGAGTATAACCCTTCGTAATTAGTTGTGCTTTATAAGTCTTTACCTATCCATCCTTATCAATCTTTCTTTTAAAGATCCACTAACAATCAATAAAAATTATTCTCTCTGAAAGATCAACAAGTGTCCACACTTGATTTGCATACATGGATTCTATCTTAAACTTTATTATCTCTACCTATTTTTCTAAATCCTTATCCAGGATTGCCTTTTCATAAGTCTTCGTATTATCACCATAATCCATTGCTCCCACTAACTAAGATTTGAAATCTTGTTCATTGAGAAATCCATATCTGTTAGGGAGTTTTGGAACCCTAATAGACTTTCTAGTTGAAATTGGATTAGTTGGTATAGTAGGTTGCTAATTGGGCGCTCCAAAATCAGATTGTAAACTCGAGTTTCTGAGGATTATTCTTTTAACTTGATTCCTCTATTTGTACCACCTTCTTCGAGAAATTTTTCTCTAAAAAGTGTGTATTTCTACTAATCGAAATCCTGTTATCAAAAAAAAAGTAGAAATAATATCCTAAACTATCTGTAGGATATCCCATGAACCGACCCATCTTAGATTTAAGATTAAGTTTATCAGATTTGACTAACTTGACATAGGCTGAATAACCCTAAATTCTCATATAATTGAGGTTGGGTCTTTTACCATACCAAATCCTATATGAGATCTTTTGGATTGATTTGCTAATAACTTTATTAAGAATGTGTGTAGTGGCCTATAAAGTATATCCTTATAAGGATAATGGTAAGCCTGTAAAACTAACCATTGATTTGTCATATCTAATAGGATATGATTCCTTCTCTTTGATATACTATTAAGTTGAGGTGTGTAAAAAAGTCATCTATGAGATTATTTCATTCTCTTTTAAGAATTCTTGAAACTCAGTACTTAAGTATTCACCTCCATGATTTGATCACCCATTTGGTTTCAACTTTATTCTTCAATTCTTTGAATTTTTCAAAGCATTCAGATTTGTATTTCATTAAATACACATATCCATACCGAGACATAGTATCGGTGAAAATAATAAAGTACTCATAATCTCCTCTGACCACTACACTAAAAAGTTCACATACATCTGTATGTATGAGATCTAACAGTTCTTTTGACCTCTCACATTTACTTTTAAAGGGTGATTTGGTTATTTTATCTCAAAGATATGACTCACAAGTCAAAATGGGTTCAGAACTTAATAAGACCAATATCCTAGTAGTTTCGAGTTGAGTGAGTTGTTTTTCTCTAATATTGCCTAATTTATAATGTCATAGATATTTTAGATTTATTTCAAGCATATTCTTTTACTAGTAATGTAACATCCTGGTCCAATGAGGGCGGAAAATGGTACTGGGGTTGAGGGAGTCTGAGCATGGAGCGGCTTCTGACAGGCTTTTAGAATGGCGGGGATGAACTGAATCCCACATCAGAATGGGAGAGAAAGTTATTGGGCTATATGTGTAGAGTTGGAACCAAGTTTTCAATAAGGCTTTTTGGGATGGGTGGTGGTTTACTTTCAAGAACTACGCAGTTAAGTGTACTTGGACAAGAGCAGTACCAAGATGGGTGACCTCTTGGGAAGTCCTCGATAACCTATTTCAAGAACAAAACTGTGAGGCCCCAAAGATTGGGCCAAAATGGACAATATTATTGACAGACTTGGATCAGGTATTACAAGTAATGAAAGAACTGAATAACTAGTAATCAATTTAAGGACATACAAACCATTTGTATTAACTGCTTTGCCAACACATATATTTTTAACATGTAATAAATATTCATTTTTATTAAACTATACAGAGTAACTATTTTTACATAGTCCATATACAAAAATTATATTTCTAGTGGTAGAAGCAAAATACAAAATATTATCCAATCCCAAAATGTGTCCAGATGTGAGCATCAAGATTCATGATCCATTAGCCTCTATAGTAACTGTTACTCTATTAGATAATTATAGCGCGATCTCATCGTATGGTAATACGAACTATTCTACAGTACCTATAAAGATACACAAACATGAGATGTGGCCGATGAATTAGTCACCCATGAATAAATATCATAATTAATATAAAAGAATTATCAGTTATCTTATAATGAGAGCTAAGAATATGATAATTTTAAAGAGATTTATTAAGTATTCATTTATTCATATCACATATGAATACTTCTCTCGACTCGGACAATTTTCGTAAAACTATTTTAGGGCCAAGCATCCATACCAACAATTATCTATCTTATGTATAATCATTGCCATTTATATATATCATATATGCGTAAATATGTATGTATAACCAGTGATTTTCAATATTTAACCCTAATTGTTTTATTTACTTTATTTGTCACACAAATAATATATACTTGTTTAATATAGTTTATTTGTCACACAAATAAATAATTATTAGTGCGAGATATTATTTACAAACACAAATGAAATAATGTCATACATTTATTTGGTTCTGATTATTCGTCTAACAAATAATTGTTTTTTGTGGTTAGAAAATTATATTCACTCAATTCAAATTAACATTCTAAAAGCTTTAATAATGATTTGTAGTGTCAATAAATCATCAAATAATTCATCAAACTATATAGTTATTAAAGAAATTTCGACCATTGTTGTTGGTTAGAAGAATTCGTTCGGCTTGAATTATTTGTTGCATAAATAATTCAGTTGTGTGTGTGTGTGTGTGTGTATATATATTATTTATTTAATTCATCAAATAAATTAAACAAAATAATATAAAATTCATTAGGATTTCCAAAACCCTAAATACCATATAGGCCAATTAGGATTTACATGAACCCTAAACTTTATTATTACGTCATTTTCTATATTTCATGGATTAAGAAATTTTAATTATTTAATTTGTTAAACAAATCAAACTAATTAAACATATTTAATCCAATTAGGGTCTTCATAAACCCTCAAATAATTTTGGTAAAGTAAATGAATATTTATTCAAAGATTTAATAAAATAAAAAAATAAAGATTACAATAGGTATAATGATTAACCTAAATTGAAATTAATCAAACTTAGGTCAATTAGAATTAATCCAAGTGTAAGTTGCTTTAAATATACTAAAATGGTTATTAACTAGTCAAATTAGTCACTAACCAAACTTACAAGGTATTAACCTTATAATATGCAAAACGACATATTAATACATATGCATTATATCTAAGCATTAATAATTAATCATCATATAACACACACACACACACACACACACACACATATATATATATATATATATATATATATAAGTATTTACATATGCATACATTGTCATATAACACACATGCATATATCACACATTTAATTAATCAAATGTGATATATGTGGCATATATCATATATTGTCACGGTGAACCTTCACGGTCCACCCAATTTCCTGAGAGTTCCCATAGAGGAGGAGGAGATAAAATATTATCGAGAGAGGGCTAGCGAC
>JAVXUL010022238.1:0-26963 GCA_035590515.1 Trichilia minutiflora
GTCTATCGCAGCAAATCCTTCTCACAGTCTATAGCCTTCGGCCTTGCTTTTCATAGCCTTATTTACCAGGAAAGATCTGATGTGAACAAAAGAAAGAATCTCATGGTTGAATGCTCATAAGACATGTGACCAAGAACGGCTTAAGTTGAATCGACTGTGAACGAATGGGCAACTGGGAAATAAGCTTTTGTTGAATCAATTTCGAAGGTTCTATCGTATTTAATAGAAATGGCAGCTTTTAGGCGTGATCTATCTCTCTACTTTTCATAGTCAAGATGTGCCCGTGGGATGAGACTTTAGGGAGAGACTCTCTTTCTTTCTCAGATTCAAATGAGGGATTTCCTTTTGATCCGGTAGTAGGGGTCTTAGTTTTTGCTGTTACAGAATCCCGTGCTACGGAATGAATCTAGTTACCATCCGATTTAGCTCTTTTAGTATGGACATGGCTTAAGGAAGCGAATGACTCGAGGTCAAGTAGTTCGGCTAAGCCGGCAAGAGAGATGGAGTCACTCAGCCCTAACGTTAGATCCATTATCTCACAGAGTGAACGATATTCGGATCAATCATAAAAAAGTAAAGTAGGACAGAATCATTAGCTGCGAACAAGTCTTCTTTCATCAGAAGTTCTCTTATCCGCTGTTGTTAGCTCTCGAAGGGGGAAGTAACCGAGGGATTCTGTGTTGAAGGACCTGCTCTCTTTGCCTTTTTTTTTCAGAGGGAAAGCTTGAGTTCTTCCCAGACGGGGATTCCCGGATGGTGGCTCTTTTTGGCGCTGAGGCAGAGACGGTTGGTTTTCCTTCTTTCTGCATCTTTCTTTTGGCGGTCCGAGGGCAGGAGAGGAAGAAATAAATGGAAAACGGGTGCCCCAAAGGATGGGAGTTGACGGCGGCGTTCAATGGTCCCCAAAATGGGGAGTTCCCTTCTCTTGGGTCATTGGCAGCCGCAGATGGGCTTTCACACCCGCTTCTCTTGCTGCGGGATGAAGGCATCTATCTTCTTCCATATAATATAATAGAAGGTTGAATCAGAAGAGGACAAGGAAGATGACATCGAATAGACTTTGGGACTGAGTTCCTTCTTACAGGGCACGAGATGGGATTGAGCTTTCCTTGAAGGAAGCTCTCTCTGCTCTGTCGGCTGTTAGCCTTTCTGACTTTCTTGTTTTCCTACTTTCCCGCTTTGTTTGAAAGTCTTTCGAACTCTATAGAATGCCACTAATCCAATAGTTTAGATATCCATGCACAGAGAAGCTGCTAGTCAGTCTTTTGGATGCGGGATTTCCGCTCTTAGGGGAATGAATCTACGCTCTTTTAGCCCACTCTTTGACACATCTATTAGCCCGTGCGTGGCACGAACACGAAGGGTTCTTTCCTTTCACTGCGCTAATGATAGGTTCTGAAAGAAAGGCTCCCCTTCGTCTTCGTCCATTACTGGATTTCCAGTTGTTAGGAAAATGGCTTGACCCAGGACTATTGGCTTTCCGTCAAGTGTCAGTTCAGCGATAGACATTCAATTCAATCTAGCTAGGCCTATTTGAACTAATAAGAATCTCTGCCCCGATCGCATTCATATATAGATTTTCCGAGTGCTTCCGCCCATAAATAAGTGATGCAGGCACCAAGGAATCAGCTCTTGCTGGTTTAGTATTAGTACCGACAATTAGGATTGAAGATGGACGCCGAGGGAACTTGAAGATGGACGCCGAGGGAACCGGGTGTAAGAGTACCCCTTTCAAAACCCAAAGCCGTTGCAGTGAAATCCCATGTTTTACTCCTTAAATTTGTAATTTGGAATTTCAAACAATATGGGCACGAACGGGAAGTCGTTATGGGAACGAAGTGGCCAGCGCCCAAGGAAGTGGGTTTTTTATACTCCAACGGAGCAAAGGAACCATATAATAGTGATAGAAATAGGCCCGAAGCTGATTTGGGTAGGGGACCGAAGTGTAGTAAGCTCCAGAATCGCTCGTTATAGAAGCTGTTATAGAAGCACCAAGCAATCCGTTGCCAAAGCTAGTGGAGTTGATAGTTAGCTTCCGCGGTAGTGTTCTAGTAGTGCAGCCGTTCTTTGCCGGATCAGCTATTCCTTGTTCGGATTAGTACCTCGCGTACGTAATGGAAAGCTTCTTCTTCCTTGGCCGGTATTGGACCGAAGCGCCGTTGTTACATCTATCTATAAGTTGTTACATCTATCTATAATAAGAATTGGATACTTGTTTGTTTAGCTCTCCCAAAGCAGTAATTATTAATTCAGTTATAGTAGTTGTTAGCGGACTTTAAAGACTTTCTTAGTAGGCCGGGCGGTCGTTGTAAAGACGCGCATCCGTACAGTATGCCTAGACTCCTTTAAATTTAATTAAAAATTCGTGTACATAGCAAGAACCCGCTCAAAGTGAGGAGATCTTCTATGACTGAGTTTGGCCCTCCCCCGGCCATCCTTACCGGTAGTTCGTAATGAATGGCTATTTTTTCCATATAGCCCGAAGACCATATAGTAGATGATGGTAAAAACCACTTTTCAAGCAGTCCCGCAAAAGCAAGATAGTTAGAAAGCTAGCTTAGAAGAATTCCTTATTTCTAGGGTATTCCTTATTTCTAGGGTAATAGGTAGAAAGCAAGGAGTGCATAGTCTGCTATTAAGAATAGTTGGATTATTCCCCGCCCTCAAATAGCAATCCTAAGTAAAAAAGTATATCCCCAGTTGAGGGTAGCAAGTCAAGCTAGTCTCTTTACCTCTTTGGAAAGCTTTCAGGCAAGGTAAATCCATGATCCAGTGATAAGAGTATCAGTGGTTTATAGAACCCGGTAGAAGAAAGCTTAGTGCTATGCCCTCCATTTACGTTCCAGGGGGTACTCTCTTGGTTATCCTTCTGTTGCCCTGCCAGTGAGAAAAAAGCAGCTATTTCCCCTTTTGTCGTAATAAGAACAGTTTTCGGGTTTGAAGGCATAAGTATAAGTAGCCCTTCCTTAATTTAAGAAGAAAGAAGCTCTTGCCACTGTCGGCATTAGCTATATTGAAGGAATAAACAGTGTGATCTTTTCCAAGGCAAGTAAGAGCCTAAAATACGGATGGGCCCGTGGGATGAGACTGGCCTTATCATATGATCCTACTCTTCTTTCGCTACAGTTCCTGATTTTCTTCTGCTAGTGGGACACTGCGCTAGCTTCTCTTTAAGATTCGCGATCTAAATTAGATCAAGTCCCGTATAAAAAGAATCATTGAATCCCGAGCCCACCTCTTCGGCCATACAATTCTTAGGCAAGCAGCAGAACGCTTAAAAGCCCCTTGGTTCCCAATAAAAGCTCCTTGGTTTTCTGACCAATAAAAGCTCCTCCCCTTGGTTCCCAACGCTTAAAAGCTCCTTGTTTTTCTGACCCTTGGTTTTCTGAATCGCATCCCTGCGTCCTGAAGGTCGTGATGATCATCCAATATTTCCGATAGCTCCCGAATGACTGTGACATTGCGGGAAGTCTGGTTTTGAGAAAGTCCATCTTATGGAAATCACCTCAATCTCGTTTGCGGTAATTGAAAACTGCCCTAGTTCCTAAGTGCCTCAAAAAAGAGTGAAATTGAATCTAAAGACACCTCCTTTGCCCTTTTCATCAACTGCTATTTAGATTTCTTTCTTTCTATAGTGTGTACATGTCCCAATCAGCAAGCTAGCTAGCAAGTAAGTTATCACGCTTAGGAGAGTTCCTGCTTTTTCAATAATTGATACTGATGCAAGCCCAAGAGACTACTCCAACCTCACCCTTTTCTCAAACTGCCGGGAAGGACACCCAATCCCAGAGTGCTGGCAATGCAGCGGATTAGCCTAGCAATGGGCAGGATGGAACAGAACTTGCATGAGACCTTATCAAGTAAAGAGCAGTTAAATGATTGAAGTCGCTCGCTCGATAGAGAGTCTAAGAGGGCTCAAAGTAGAATCTTCCACGGTCTCTAGTGAGAAGAGAAGCATTAGAAGGGAAACGAGGAGCTGTTCTTATAGAATTCTCTGTTGAAATGGATTACCTGATTGCTTACCGGAAGGCACTTGCTTCCATTTTTTCTGGAACTTCCACTGCTACTACAGGGTCAAGGACCACTGGGATTGCCACTACTGCGACTACTGCTTCAATGGGGAAAGGGTAACTAAGAACTACTTTACTTATTTATACTGGCAAAGGGGAAGAACTACTTACTGGTCTAGTACTCTTTATTTACATTTACCCGTGGATTCCTTCTCCTTTACATTCAATGTCCAATTGCTGGCCAAGCTCTCCGACAGGGTTAAGTCGTCCTCCCTCGGGCCGGGCATTGAATCTCTGGCCTTAGCCTGCCCACCTCAAAGATCTATTGCAAGAACCAAGGGAAGCACTAAGAAACTATTGAAGCATACCATTGGAAGAAATTCTTCAATCGGATGCTCTCACAGCGAGGGCCTCTTGGTTAAACTCCTTTATAAGTCAGTTCAAGCTAGGTCAATCCAGAAAGAATCATCCTCAGAAAAGTAGCATACCGGATTGTTGAGATCAAGGGAAGAACCCTGAGAGCAAGAAGTTCAATCAATTCTGCCAAAGCCTCTCAGTCTACTGCTTCTGAAAAGCCTTCTAACTGCGAGAGTGCCTTAGGTCAGGATCTGAACAGGCTCAGCTCGGTTCTCAAAGATTGAAGAAGAAAGAGGTCAGCTAGCAGTTTCAATTCGGTACTTAAAAGCCAAGCAGAGTTCCTCAAACAACAGCACAGGTAGTGGAATTAAAAAAGAAGGCTAACGAAGGTATATCCAGAAAGCTTGCAGAACCTCAATAACGAAGCCCCGAAACCCCATTTCTTATGGGCTTTACCCGAAGGGAGTAATAGTGAATCCTCTAGGGGTCAGCCAATAGAATCAATCAATAGGAGGTTACTACCAGAAGGAGTGCTAACAAAGACAGAAAGGCCAGTGAAAGCAATCAAGCCAAAGCAAGATTCCTTCTTCCTCTAATTCTAGGCCCAGCAGCCCTTTCTTTATCTTCAACTGCGAGAATACATTTTGAAAAAGCCGGTTCAAGCAATCAAGCCAAAGCAAGATTCCTTCAATATAGCTCCTGCTATAATGATTTTACCCCGACGAAAGAAAATAAAATTTCCAATAAAAGTACTGGCGCAAAAGGATCGGTCCTATATATAACTATCCCCTTCTTTCTTGTATTATAACGCGACCATATCTATAAAGGGCTTTACTCACAGCTTCACAAGTCAGTTCCCCTAAAGGGCTTTACTCACAGCTTCACAAGTCAGTTCCCCCTTTTCTAGAGCAGCTAGCACACCAATTCCAACAATCCCGTCGTCTATTGCTCCTTCTCCCGTACTTCTTTCTCGTGGGGGGAGCCTCTTTTATTTCGATAAGAGCCAAAGGAGTCTTCCTCTCTAGCCGACAACAGAATCAATTGCAGCAGTTACTCTAACAGCGGCAATCGCCCTACTATATTCATTATGACCCAAGGCTCACTCCCTGCCCTAAGCTAAGCCCGTAGGTTCCTTCGCTTCACGCCGTTAATAGTTCTTAATCTAGGGCAATAAGAGTTAAGGACAGTAGTTTCCCGGTATTCAAAGAAGGAAGAATTGACATTCTCGGAAAGTAGAGTTTCCTCCGACAGCCAGCTAACTGGATAATCCGAGAAAACGGACTTTGCCGGGGAACGCTGCCTCCCTTTGGCTAACTTCCTAATCATTTCGTAGTCGGCGATTGTGAATAAGAGCGGAGGTCCTCAAAGGTTTTTTTCTTTAAACTTCCGAGCGCTGGTGAATATTCATTAGGAGCTTTCCCCCATCTTGGCTAGACAGGTTTATAGGCCGATCTTCTTACTTCTCTTCGCATCTCGAAAGACGCAAAAGATCTCTTATTAGCTTATTCAAGCAGTCCAAGGTCCCTTAATTTGCCTACTTGCCTTTTTCCTTACTGCCTATATAGACTGAGGGCATTCTCGCAGCTACTTCTTGCAAACATTTTGTCCTAACTGCTTGAAGCTTCCAATTGGGCATCCTTCGATGAGTAGTTTCCGGAAAGAGACTGAAGCCATCCCTATGGGGTTAAGATTTCCCTGAGTTGCCCAGCCTTTATAGACAAGTAATCCATCCCGCCATTCCTTATTGCGCACTTCGGTGTGAATAAGGAGTAGAGCAATCTCTAGTTTCGAATCTAGTCTCGGCAACAATCCCAAAGGCCTCGAGTCCCAGTAAAATAAAAGAAGTAGCTCGTGGAACTGAGTTCTGCTAACCGATTCTTGCTAAGAAAGCTGTCCAATTCAATGACTGTGTTTACGTCCTTTAGTCTACGATTATCCCTGCTCTTCCTCAGATTTGGTTTACCTGGTCGAAAGTGGAAATGTGTTATTGACTTCGTCCCTTCAAAAGAAAGCAGTGGATTTTCAAGGAACCGTATTCAATAGTTGCCAAAGGGGCCTCCTTATAATTCTTTGCCATTGATCCTGTAGGAGGCAGGGTTCCTAGAAGCTCATACCCGTAGAAAGTCCAGAATCCTAGTCTCGTAAGCGATGTCAGCCTAGCCGATGCAACTGTAGCAGCATCTAAAATTGTTGTTTAGAGCTCGAAGAGGATATGCTTTTGTAGACTGTAGTATTATGATAGGCTTTTTTGACGTCATTTTGCCAATTTAATCCCGATCCGCAGGGGACTAGTTTAAAGATTAGACCCGACAAAGACCATGCCCAAGACAATATTCTATTCGTAAGGTCCAGAATAATATCGGGTAACAGATAATACGCTAATAATCATTGATTCCGGAGCCTACTATATAGAAGGAGGGTACGAAGAATTCTGTAGCAGCTTCTGAAAGGGAACTAGAAAAGGAACAAAAGAACAGCTTAAATATACTATTCTACCGAACAAGCAAGGGCTGCAATACTTAAATACAATACGGTAGAACAAAGAACTAAAGCTAATGAACTCTCCTACCGCTACATATAGCCTCATCATAAGTTATAAGCAATCAAGCACCAGCTGATCCGACTAGCTAGGGCTTCTTCTACAACTATCAACGGCAGAAGCACAATCCTTGACTCCTAGCTCAAATAATGTACGGCTGATCCACTCAATTCTATATGAGGCCTCGCGTACCTAATAGAAAGAAGGAACCACTTGCTGGGACCTTTGATTGTCCTTCTATAGTTGATTAGTATTCCGTAGGGACATCGAAATCGTATTCATTGTTGTTTTATCGGCCCTATACCGATCGAGGAAATTGAAGTTGGACCATCCATCAAGCCAACAAGATATGCTTTGAAGCTTTAAACCCGTATACAGCTGATTGTTACACCATGTTTTACTACTTATGTATAACATGTATAACGGCTACCGTGGATCAGCGTTAGTAGTAAGCACTTTTGATTCCTTGCTGCCGAAGAGGTACCAAGATCTAAGCCAGTATCTGGGGTAGCAAGATCTAAGCCAGTGGGATTCGTCGCATCATCAATTTAAGGGAGGGGACAACTTCAACTTAAAGAATCGATCGGAAAAGAAATCCAACCTATCATAAATGCTTCGGTCACCTGTGGAAAGGATTAGTAATGAGCAAGGAATCAGCCTCTGGACCTTTCGGAGTACGTTACATTACAAAATACTATAGAAAATCAATAGTCAATAGTGGGGAAGCCCATTTTACTAGCCTGAAGTTCCGAAGCGCTGCCGAAAAAGCAACGGCGGGATCGGGATAAAATGATTATACGTTTTATCGGTCATTTTGGCATTGAATTTCTGATATGGAACTTAAAGCCTTGATATAACAGATTCTAAGCCAGTAGGTAGCGAAGGAGCATTAACTAGAATTGCTAGTTTGATTAGTCCGAGCTCTTCCCTCGGCGAGAAGAACAACAATTCTTTAGATGCCTTCTTTTCGTACGTGTTCTAAATCTACATTAAGGGCGGAACCGTAAAAGCCTTGATCGAACTGATGGTCTCTCCCGGGGAGGTCTCTTGACCGAGAGTAAGGTGCTTATGCCCGAACTGTCCTCTCAGAAGAAGGAGACGGAATCCTTGGTCGGTAGTGGCCCGAAGCTGCAAGGAATCCTAAAGCGGTACTTAGTTATACGCACAACGTCTGCCCATCTATAGCGGAAGCAAGGAAGAATCTTGTCGTAGCTGGTTGGTTCCCTTGGAGAAGAAGAAGCCGTTGCAGAAGGAGCAATGTCTTCTACGTAGGTAGACTGAACCTCACCCCAGAACAAAGCAAGTCCAACTTACCTCTTAAAAGCGGGACTACTTCAATTTAAAAAGTCAAAAGCGAGTCGATCAGCCGCTTCCGTTGCAGAAGAAGAATCGAGAGCATCCGCCGTTGATGCTTTGGGAGTCTCATTGAATAATCCCGAGCCCGAGAAAGCTTAGGCAGAGGTCAAGCTTATAAGAGAGCAGCAACCCCCCAAGGAAGAGCTAAACATGTGCAGGGATTCCGTACTCTATATTTAGTATTTCCTTTACTATATACCAGTTGAAAATGGATGCTTCAACTCACCGAATACCCGTATCCTCTATATTTATTGGACGTAGTACGAGGGGTAGGGGAAGAAGCTTCCAGCGAGAGGACCAAGGATTCCCCTGTATCATATCATACTACAATCAGCTTCTCTTCTTCCCATCAACCATCAATAAATTTGATTAGTAATGACTTGATGTTGATATTTTACAGGCCTTATATAAGATAAAAGTGGAGTTGATAGACTTTTTATTTAATATATGCTCACGCCCACCCCATGGATAAAGTCGAGTTAGAACACTTAGTAGCACCTCTCTGGCTTACGGGAGACCTTCTAAGATATCTTTCGAGACTGTCTGCTTATCCGGGAATGTGAGTCTTTATTTCCCAGGAGGAGAGCCTACAATGTCCGAATGTTCGAAAGAAGGATGCTACTGTCACTTCAATCTGTGATTCCCACTCTCTACCAACAACCTATCTATCGATTTTGAGTAAGACATGCGAATTGGAGAACTCCCTGGCGATTAGTGAAATGGGGTTCTCACTCTAATAAGAATCCCAAGTAGCGTTAAGCGTTTCTATAAAAATAGAAAGAGAATTGATTGATTGATGCTTGCTTCTTCCTGCTGCTTGCTCACTGCGCGGGGTCAGAAGGAGGCATCCCCCTTACCGAGTAAAGAGATGCTGCTTGCTTTTTTGAGGATCTTCTGCCAGGATACAAGACGGCTGGCAATGAGTCCATCGATTCCTTCCTCAGTCGCTGCAGTCACGGATTCCTCTGTTGAGGCTGACCCTTTTTCATCATCTCGCACCCGGACCTGTTCCCGTACTCTCGGGCCTTCAAACTCGATTTCTGATCTATTTCTTTCTTGTTAGCTTAACTAACTAAATGGATTTCATTGGCAGTTCGGTCCGATCAGTCGGATTCATATGTATTATGGGCAATTTTCCTTGGCCAGATTCAGAGCAAATCACTAAGAAACTCTCGCGCCAAAGCCTCGTGGTTGGGACTTCTTTCAATTTTCCGAGGATAAATTGCTTTTTTCAGCCAGCTGATGTAGGGGGATAGAGTAAGGCAGTTACCGATATAAGTTTATTAAACAGCATTCTAGCAAGTTCACCTATTGTGAATAACGTAGGTCTCTACCGGCTATTACCGCATTGGGGGCATCCCCATCTATTGAATCAAAAGGAGAATCTTATTATACTTAGTGAATTCCTTATGCCCTGGGTCTGGGAATCAATACAAAGAATTGAGCCTCACTGACTTGGAGAGAAGGATTCCTCCCGTGGTCTAATTCCTGGAATTCTTGTTCCACAAGTTGGTTTGAACAGAACAAGCGAGAAATCCCATTCCAAAAAGGGGCAGCCCTGGAAGACACTGAGTTAGACCCGGTCCTCAACAATGTTAGACCTATAAAAAGCCCGACGAAGATTAGGATCAAACAAAGGCGCAATGCTCAGTCTCGGGTGCTGAAAAAAGGGTAAGAACAACGTTGACATGAGACGCGTGAATGGAAGAAACCCATTAGCGAAGCCCATCTCGCCGAAGATGCATAAGAGGCCTAGGATGAATTTAGGTATCCCTGTCAGGTGTGAAAGGCTAATTTCAATGATGAAAAAGCGGACATGGCTGCCCTTATCTTTCATTGTGATTGGAAAACTCCGACCAGTCAGCAAAAGGATAAAAGAGATACGGTTAATAGTCAGTTTCAGTCTCTAATGTCGCGTCTCAAGTTTACTTGAGTAAGATGGGCATTTCTCTTCTCCATCTTTATCTTTGAAGATGAAAGGTTATATGTTATAGGACTTGGAACCCAATCTTCCCCATCTGACGTAAAGTTGCCTTCGGTTATTTAGGTTGCATGGTTTGCATCTAGGACTCCCAATTCTATTAGGATAGACAGACCAAGTCCCAGACCCAGCAAAGCACTGTAGCTTAAGATCACAGCTTCAATCTTGAATTATCGACCGTCACTGCTGTGCCTCCATGTGAACCCACATGCCACCAATTCCAATTCTGTTAGCCGGTACGGGCGGTTGAGGGGATTATGACCTAAAACACAATTTCGAGACCCAGTTGACCCCTGAATTCGTTCACCCCAACCCCTGCCTTAGTTCGATGGAATAAGACCCAGTTCATTCGTGCACTATGCTTAAGACAGATTCACTGGCAAAGAACCTATTACTTTCTAACTGAAGCTTGAAAGCGGATTGCTCCTTTCTTTCGCTTCCTTCTTTGCGGCAGAAAGACCGAGGGCAGGCGACTCACTAACTACAGCCTTAGTGGCCTTTAAAGCTTAACGCCCTTTATGCCTGCCACAAGACAAGAAAGGAGAAGCAGCATCTGAGAAGTCAAGTCTCATCCCAAGAGCAGGATGGGAACAGCCACTGAGTTGCATAATAGAACATGTCAGTCTCCACCTTCAGCTCCTCCCATTCTCGCGTATCTGAGAAAACTACGGAAGCGCCTATCCGAAGGGATGGGTGATATACTTGACTTATATCTAGACTATCCATTCGTCCTCTCTGTTGAGGATGTATCGAAGATTCTGAAGAGTCAAGCTCCTTTCTATTATATCTGGAATTTCCACTTGGGGAATCTGGTAGGATCTCCATTCCGGAGGCAGATCATTCTTTGTGGTTTGGTTAGAACATTGTTTGGGGTTCAAAGGCGGTCAGGCGGTTTAGGGGGTTATACATTCAGTTCAGTATTTATAGGAAAAAAGGTGTTTGTATGGTGTTTTCTGGGATCTTTACACTTGAATAAAGTAGGAAAGAAGCATGTTACAGTTCCCTGCCGGGTTTGCATAAGCCTGTGATGCTTGCAACATTCCTGCCTAAAGTCTTTCAGACGGGCTCAAAAACGTTAAAAAAGCTTATTTTCGCTTCCTACCAGAAGTTCTTTATTCAAAGTCCATTGAAAGAAAACAACTACTACCTTATCTATCCCGATCAACTGTGGAAGAAGCAGTTACGAAGCAGCGAATGGATTAGCTGGTTCCCTTGTTGTGAACGCCCTTATTACTATTACTAACCCTCTGTACCGCTCGGACAGACCCGTATTATAGAATACCGAAATCAGCTTCGTTCCCAACAATCCATCAGCTTCTCGGATCAGCCCGGACTAGAGAGTCCGCCGTTGCTGGTTTGTTATAAGCTTTACCTCTGTTGCTCGGGATTTCAATTCTTATTTTTATTATATCTTTTTCTTGAATCGAGATTTTAAAGTAAAAGCAAGTTGAGATTTTTTTGGTGTTAAGTGTACCGCACCGTGGGATAGAGTGGGAGAATCAACTTCTGAAAGGGCTTGTGGAGTTGCTTGTTGTCTGTAGCGTTAGCATTAACTAGAAGCCTAAGCTTGTGGAGTTGCTTGGAATATATTAAAGAGTTTCAATTAGCTCTTGCTTGTTCTTTCGCGCTAGCTTAGATATAGTATAAGCTTTAGCTTTAGCGAAGCCGTTGCTTGGCGGAAAAGCTTTTCAATATCATCCAGGATGGATAGTATATTAACGACTTTTTAGTTGCTTGTTCGGTAGGATATTAATCTGGTTCCCCAGCTCTTGCTAGCTTCGTCTAATTCGGATTAGTACGAGCGATATAGAAGTGCATTATAGTATAAGGCCATTTCAAGCAGTACCTACAACCGATAAAAGCTCTTGCTTGCCTGATCAGCCGGTTACGTTCCTCTTCGGAGCACTACATGCCCCCCGAGCAGTCCAGCTTCTTTGTTGTCTGTAGGATTCAAAGCCAATTTCAAAGGCAGAGGTAGCAACATCAATAATCAAGAAAGGAACTCTCTTGTTCGTACGTGTTCGGGCGCAGCCGTAGCTTGTGGAGTTTTCTCGGGAATTTTGGCTATCGGCCATTAAAGCAGTACGGTAACCCCTACTACAGCTGATGGAATGGTACCGCCATTACTAATTTATTTAATTTATTGATAATCTACAGGGGAAATAATTCCTTGTTCCGTTGCATTACTAAATGCTGGTTGTCAAACTTCATACTTGCTTTCTTGCTTTCCTTTGAGACTAATGATCGAATTGACTTTGCTAGTTCGGCTTTCAAGTAAAACTGAAGACTGGCTTTCTTCGCGATAAAATCTTGTATCTTGTACGGCTTTCACGTCGGGCCTTAACGCATTACTACTTACTTAAAGGGATTCTGATTATTCTTATCCACCAGCAACGAGGATGGAATGGTCTACACGGCTAACGGCAACCTAGGCGTACTTAGAAAAAGGAAGAAGCTGCCCACTTCGTTCCCATTGCCCATAACGTAATCTTTTCAGTCTGGACTGCTTTCCCTTACTTTATAGCCTTATAGACCGCTCCGTACTAATCCCCGATCAGTGCTGAGCAATTGAAACCTCTAGTGTACAACTTCTTTCATTTCATCCCGATAAAGCACAAGCTTCTTTAGCGAAGCCGTTGCTTGTTGGATTCTGCTGCGGTAGATAAGCTTTCACTTGCCTCTAAGCTTCTTTCATTTCCTGCTAGTGTGGTTGCACTTGGGTGGGACCCTTTCCTTCGTCCCTGCAACCATTCCCTGAATGAGTGAATGGCGGGTTCACTCCGGAACGGAACCTCTGCTCGAGTTGATTCCGTATTTGACTTTGGGGCCTTGGGGTTGGTTACTGCCCTTCTACCGATGCCTTCACGCTCCCTCTCTCTCGTGGTCGAGTGGTTTGGAGCTTCTCTTCTGCCCGAGAAAGCAGCCAACCAGCAAGAGGAAGGCCAGTGAATAAATCAAGTAAAGGGTTTTCACTACCTCTTCAGAGGCCTCCCCTTCCGTACCTACTCCGCATGGTCTCGCTCCCCTCTTCAACAGGCCTTTCGTGGCTATAGTGGCTATCGGACCGTACTAATAGGTTAGTCATTTTTGAATTTCAATCGAATCAGTCTAATAATAAGAAGTAAATAATTTCGAATAATATAATAGATTTCGGATGATGGTAAACCTGTCCCTAATAAACATAGTAGAAGCTTCACTGACTTGTTGACTATTCAAGAAGGAGTATTTAAATATCTAATCGAATCTATTTCTAGTTAATTATTAGATTGAATTAGAATAGTAAGAAAAGTATGTTTGAAAGGGGGTGAAACCGGACACTGCAAACTTCTCCCTGCGGAATTCATTCTTCTCAAAATCAGAGACGCTCCGCACCTTGCTTTGCTACCGGGTATCCTCCCCTGCTTTCGGGCGAAGTCCTTCTTCTTGGCCACTCTATTTTCGATTTTGGAAGAAAATCTTCAACTAGGAAATCGGATAGATTAAAGGCCCTAGAGGAGAGAATCGAGTTAGTCACCCCCACCATCTACCCTCCTCAGAGGCTTTCTTTGAGCGCTAAGCTTTCTTCCCTTCGAAAGTGACGGTTGTGCTACTCTTCCTTCGCTGCTGGATTAAGGCTAAGGGATGCTAGAACGGGCCTTGTCGATACCTTTACTGTTACTGTTAGTACTGTTAGGAAGAAAAGAATTTCTATTCTACGATTGGGGATTATTAAAGGTCTTATTAGCTTATGAAAAAGGATAAGGCAATCTTCAACAACCTGGCTGGCTTTATCCCTTCGCTGAGCTCCTTGCTACCCGAGAATGAAAGAAGATATGTGACTTTGAAAGAGTTTCATGGGTCGTCCCCTTACTCTATTCCTTCAAGGAAGAGCGGGACGCCTTGGCAGCAGCAAAGCAAGACTTCAACAATCCCCTAAGGGTGAAAATGGTTAATTTCGCCACGTGAAAGTAAGCTTTCCTGCTTCTAGGATGCTTCATAGCGAGGTATGATCTCACTCCCTGGGTGGGTTGGTATTCGTCTTCATTCACTACCATACTTGCCTTCCCCACCAGAGGGATTGGTTACCCCAGGGTTTAAAATATCTGGGACTTAGATATTGTCTGTCTACAAAAATCATAAGAGAAGAAAGCTGCTAGCAGTAGTGTTATGACTGAGGGATGAGTTTCAATACTTGTAGCGAACGAGTGTCAGACTTTACGCTTTACGCGAGAGAAAAAAAGAACTAGAGCAAGAGAAAGGAATGAACACTCGTACCCTTCCGGTCGAGTGACTACGTTCCTGGTTCGTACTTGTAAGACTATTTCATTCCTGGACAAGGCATCCATTACCATTAGTGACGACTGGGCAAGGCATTTATGCCAATTATCCCGGTTTTGAACTCATCTCGTGCAGCAGGAAGGGGCTGAAGAACGTCCATAAACTCTTTCTGGGGGGTGTGCATGAATCTTTGCCTGATTGGATGATTGATGCCAAAAGGTCTTTCCGCTCCACTGGCCTGACGGAAGGAAAATGGCATTTAGTCCAATGTTATTGTTGGTTAGAAAGAGAAGTAGACATGAGTTAACAGGGACTGATTCTAAGCTCTCCTGGCATTAGAAGTATGTGTGGCGTAAAGGCTGCTTTAATAATATGCCTGATGTCGGGTCGCTCCCCTGAATCAACCATCTGTCGAGATAAGCATAGTTGAGTAAGCATAGTTGGCAGTAGAAGGGAAGGTTTCTTTTCCTTTGCTATTGATTCTGCTCTTACTGTTCTCGAATCCGCTGCAATAAGACTTGAAGTTTTTGGACCGCGACAAATGCTGGGAATATCATAGGTCAGAATGAAGCCGATTTGCCCACATGAAAGCAGATAGAGAATAGGACAAGGAAGTGACATATATTAGAAAAGATGCCGAGAATGCGCCGTTCTCCTTTCGTCAATGCCTTTTGAAAGAAGGGCTCAGATCGGAAGCGCACAGAGCTTGTCTAGTTACTTCTATTTTAAAGGTGATGGCACAGCACAAGCACAGTCTTAGTGGACTGTCTTAGGCTGTTCGAGAATGCCCTCTTGCTGCAAGAATGGCCTGTGACAGTGAATCAGAAGAGGTTGCGTTGCTGTTGAAGAATGCCACATCTCCTAGTCGGGGCTAACTAAACCTCTTCGTAGGCATTAAAAAAGGGGTAGCGGGGGATGAATGAAGGCCAGTCCTTGAGCCAGAGGTCATAGTGATCCTGTCCTTTCTATAGACAGAAAGAAGTTTCACCTAATTGTCGACACCTTTATTGCCTCGTTCAGTAGACCGCTATGCCTCAAAAGACGACAGAGGCATAAAGGAAGGTTGATGCAAAATCAGCGATGTTCTTGTTAGCACTTACTTATCCGTGCTACCCATCCATTCATTACCTTCTTGGTCGGGAAAGAGGACATGGCTTATGCCTTACTTAAGGGTTTCATCCATATCAAGAAGAAAGGCTTGCCCAGTACACATACATACCAGTTATACGAGGGAAGGTATACTAAGATTCTATTGGTTTAGTGATTGATGAGCTCCGGAAACGGAACTCTTTTTTGGGAAATTCAAGGCTTGTCGTAGAGAAGTTCTACGAACCTGTCTTTATTCCTTCTCCTCCTGCCATACCCCGAGGTGGATTCGAACCACTGCTTAACCAAAAGATTCTATTGCTCCGGCTCCCTCTGCTGCTACTGGAGCTACTGGATATCGACCTAAGTAGTGTTTAGAGTTTAAGTGAACTTGATCAGAGGTATCGAGTTCATGTTCACAGATCTCAGTCATCACAGGACAGGGCTGAAAAAAGTCCTTTCCTCATCGATCTAACTGCCACTCTTTCTGCTTTCATTCAACTGCCACTAAACCATATGCTTAACACATATCATTGGAGGTGGGATCGAGCGGGATCGAATGTCTCTCATTGTGGTATTGATTTTAAGCTCGTACAATCCATGATTCTGGTTTGGTAGTCATCTTGATCTCTTCTCTGTTTATCTGTTTTTTTAGTTGAGTGAATGGATCGGTGAATATATATAGATAATAATCTATATATATCAAGAAGAAAGATCGAATCCATCTCTACGCAGAAAGATCTATGCTAGGATGACAGCGCTATCCTGATGGAGCCGTATGACACCTTTTTCTGCAATTGAATCGAAATTGGCTTGGTCTTATTTGAGCCGGGGCCTTTTGCTCTTATGTGCCGGTTATAGGACTTTGAATGGACGGCTGAGATCGACCCAACCTTTAATCTTTAAGGATTATTCCTTAAAGATATTCTCTTTATTAAGATGTGAGATCAACATTAGACCAAGACCTGTTAGCACAAGGCTGTCTTCCTCTGTTGGTTTGATTCCCATATAATAGCTATCTAACTCATCCTGATGAATGACCCGTATTCTGTGGTTGAAATGAGGCCTAACAAGGTCTTCTTTTTTACCTTCGTAAGCTCGAAGGGGCGACAGGGCCCACACTTCTGTCTTTTCTTAATATCTAACACATCTTCTGGTTTCAGATTAGGAAATGTCTGACTATTCATTGCCATTAAGTTATTGTATGTTTCACATACATAAGATGCAAGTATCTCCAAGGACCAAAAAGGTACGTGTTCACTACAATAATTGCGAATTTGCACATTTCTCTTCTTCCCGAACTAGAGACTGGTTAATCGATTTTCTGTTATGAACTAAAGGTGAGTGTAGAAAGATTTGCATACTTATTAGAAGTTTATTTCGAATATTATATGCTTTACGAACAACAGATACAGAAGGATCAACAGAACCAGAATTGACAACTTTAGGAAGATCGAACCTTCTCCTCAATTCTTTCCATCTCCTCACCAAAACTCTTTCCAAAACCTCTTTACCTTCCAGGGATGAGCTAAAAGATCGAACGTGCATAATAATTGATTTTCTGTTAGGAACGAAAGGTGTGTGTTGACTGATTTGCATTTCTATACTTCTAGATAGAAAATCCACTTTTGTCGGTATAGACAAAAGATTTTTAGGATGCAGAGTTCTAACTAGTGTTTCACCCTTTTTGGGTGCTAAGTATACACTACTGACTCTACTAAGTATAATGCAGGCGCTTTTAGCTGCCGGAAGCATGGGTGTTGGGGGGTATCTTAGACATTGACTCAAAATCAAAGTGTTATTAAAGATTGGGGTATTTTCGATGTTCTTCTATCTGACCTTACGATTCTCGAAATCCTGATCCAATATAGGATCTAATTAACCTATAGTATACTTCACTTGCGCTATTCGAGTAGGTTAAGTTGTTAGATAGTATATACTATTTTTCTACTAGATTACCCCGATCAGAAGTTTGTGAGGTGGGTTATGTTATATAACCTTGATTGGAGTAGGGTTTCTATCCTGGTGGTTCTACTTTTCTTCCCAAAATTGATCTATTTTATTTATAGGTATTCTAGCTCGAGCTCACAGACCTCTCTGAGTCAATTCCAAATGGAACTCGATTTCGAACCCTTTCTGGATCATCATTTGTTTCATCCCTGACAACCGAGCCCGATACAAACAAAAAATCGCCTATATTCTTTTCCAGGAAAAAACGCAGTCCTAGCCTCTTTTGATTTAGATGCTTTTGAAACAGCTTCTTCTTCTTCGGACTCGGATGCCCGGTAGTCTTTCAAACAATTGCTATTGCATTTGGTCTCGCTATGCTAGGCTAGCTTGGTTAAGAATGCGCTTAAAGCTCTAGGGTTTGGTGAGGAGCACTATTGCCCTGTCGTATTGTTCCTTAGAACCCTGTGCCAAACTAAAGCACGGGGCTCTACTACGTCATATTTGGAAGAATTCTTATACATCCGTTCTAATATGTCCAGTGATCCTCTTTCTCAGCAGTTCCCAGTATCAGATAGTCAGTTGGTTCACATGGATCATGTTCCTGATAAACAAGACTCGTCTGTATCCGAAATGCAAATGGCTGGAAATATGCTAAATAGTATACCGCATCATTTTTCTGTACTGGGCCAATGAACCCGGTGGAGTCTGTCCCAGGTAATGGTAATAGGTTCAATAACTCTCCTTCTGTAAACCAGTTTGTCCAAATGGAATACAGAACAGGTGTTCAATCAAGCTCATTGCCTACTGGTCCTGCTCCTCAGCAGTTCTTGTTGTCGGGGAGTAATTGGAAATATGTCAACTAATACTGGTGTACAGAAACTGTCTGTACCGAGCAAGCGAAAGGCTGAGGTGGAACCCATACTTCATGGTCCTTCTCCTCAGCAGTTTTCATTACCAAATAAGCGTGCTGTTGATGCTGCTTCTTTCTCTCATTTTTCTGGCCGGCTGCAGCATTCTTCACTGAATAAGAAGACTGAACAGGCGCAACCCAAGGACAGCTCCCCAGCTTCACAAGCACTTCCTGCATCAAGTAGGAGAGTTGTGCGAAATGAATCTCTTTCCAGTCTTTGGGCAAACAAGGAAGAGCTAATTTACACGCTTACCTACGGATTCTTTCTTAAAGTATGCTTTATTATACCGGAACTAGCAAGGGCGTATTATCGATTCTTTGTCCTATTATAGTATAGGAGCTATAGGACCTCTATGGAGCATGGTCTATATCCCCTCCTTAAGTTGTTGAGCCGTTGGAAAAAGCTAAAGCTTACTACCGAACAATCAACTCCACAAGGAAAGAAAAGCAGATACTTTACCCTGCCCTAGGGAAAGGAAAAGCATATATCTTGTACTACTACTACGGTACACCGATCCGGACTATATAGAAAGCTTCTTCCTTGTTTAATTCCTTTCTTTCTGGAGCCTTAATATAAGATATTAAATTTGTGGAGTTGATTGTGGAATTGAATAGAGAATCGGGTCAAGGAACTTCCTTTTTTCGCTTACCCTTCATAGTCATAGAATGGCTCTCCTTATATAGCTTACGCTTACGAAATTAAGCCCGACCTGAGGCCAAAAGCTAATTGGAGGTGAGACAGACTTCATGGAACCAAAAGGAGAATGGAAGTATAGGGAACACCAATCAAAAGAGAAAAGAGAAAGGACGGTTGTGTGAACACTATCCGAATACTAACCGAGGGGGAAAGGGGTACAGGGATCAATCCCACCTAAAGGACCAATTCAATGGGCTAATCAGATAGATTTTGAAGTCGGTTAGGAAGTGGCAGGCTCGGTACGGTTCGCTTATCCATCGGCAAACAGGTGGCACACACTATACTCAAAGGCTTGGACTTCCCTTGCTTGCCCGGTTAATCTTTCATAAAGAAGGACCAGGTGCTCCCTTAATCTGCACTCCGGACTACTCTCCTTTCTCATTATCTAGAGCTTCCCGATCCAAGGTTGCTCTGCTCCCACCTATCGGTTTACTATGGGTTGACAAGGACACGGGATTTCGTTGTCCCAATCCTACCGCTCCGTCGGTCTCTACGTGGTTATTAGATTGCGTTTTAATTGCTAGATCTTGAGAGCTTTCATTCATTACCCATGCATCTTAACGGAGACGCAACTTAGCATTGAGCTAAGAGTCACTTCTTTTTCCACTATGGGTGGCGTGATGCTGCTGGGCATTTCTATATGAGCACTTCTCCTACCCTTAACCGTCTATCCATTTCGAGATGGAACTGCTTTGTGGTTCCGCCTAGTGAGATTGAGACGGGGATGAAGGCTAGGCTTTTCTTTTTTCTCTTGTGTAAGGCCCTTGTTTGAACTCCCTATCTTGTGTACAGGCCCTTGTTTGAACTCCCTATGGTGCGCAGCTCTATGCCTGTCTTGTGTGACCCTGCGAGTAGCTCTTTAGCTTTTTCCGCTCGAACCCGCACTTGGAAATCCAGGATAGGAAAAGCAAAGACCTATACCCCTTGCCTTCGCCCCTTGAAAACAGACTCTATTCCGCCTGTACTTCAATTAAAGACGGATACCCTTTTGAGGCCTAAGGACTATGGTTCCACAGCCCGACTGCTAATTCAAGTCTTCCTAGCCTAGCAGAGAGAGAGCGTTGGATTGGGTGCTTCCTGCTTTCAGGAGAGTGAGGCATCCTTATATGTGAAAGTTATCCCATCGGTGTCCGCTCTGATCTTCCTAAACTCTTCTCTAGGTTCTCCTCCAGAACTCGGAGGTTCTCAGGCCTCGGACGTACTTTCAGGAAGCAAGTGAAAGAATTCAAAAGGAATGTTTTTCTAGAGGAGCGAAGCTAGGGTGATGCCTTACCATTGATCTACGAGGGACCATTCAGTCGATAGCTTTCTTGAGCTGAAAGCGTGAGTGTGACCGCAGATCAAGTCAATCGCGATCTCTCTGAATCGATCTCGTGTCCTGAGCCTTCCAACCCACCGCTCGCCCCTGTTCCTTCGCTGCTTGAGTGAGATGCGATTAGATGGTTAGCTCAGTAGATGCTTTCTTGTAGCTCTACCTTTTAAAACTTCTCTTGTTGAGTACACGTATAGACAACTATTAATGGTCGTTAGGAGTGGGTGCTTGCCCTTACTTAGTTGGTTGGGGAAAGAGATCCTACATCGATAGTTATTCTATCATTTCTTCATTCTATAGGCGCACATCTAGTCCAGCTCCCTCAAGAATAGACTAGCCTCGCACTACTGGAAGCGATTGTTACGATATATAGTAGTCTTCATAGGGTCCTTTGATCGGGAAGCTGGTGTAGAGAGGTGGTGGGGGCGGCATAAGATCGCACGGGTCGGGCTCCCCATTTCTTCTTGCTTTTCCAATTTTCCTTCTCCGCTCTGCTCTCTTAACGTAATCCTGGGGAGTGGGCTTATAGTCCAGCCTTTCAAGCCCTACTAAGTAAAGGGGGATCGTGCCTTGGCAGAATTACCGGCACAAGCCTTCCTTGTAAGCTAATCCACAGACCCAGCCTTACTCAAATAGGGGGTGCAATTTCATCTTCGCCAGCACCCGGGTGAGCTCGTCTTCATTCTTTTGGGTGGCCTCGCGTCGAGGGGGATACAATTGACTGTCTCGAACTGATACGATAGGAATTGAAGTTCCGACTCTACATGCTGCACAACTTCTACCTTTCTTGAGCCTACTTTTTCGTCATCAGCCAAGATAGTGACTAGCTGGTCGTCGATAACGAACTTGACTTTACCCTTTGGTGCAGCGTAGATGGGCCTTATGGGGAAGGGCCCTTATGAATGGAGCCAACCAAAGTCTTCCCAAAAGTGAACGATGCCTCGATATCTACCACATTCAAACTGATCTTGAACTGGTACGGCCCGGTCACAACGTCAAGTTCAATTACTCCAACAGTCTGGCGGACGGAATTTTCGAATGCTCGGACCGTCATCGTCTTTCTCTTCATATCTCCATGCCCCAGCCTCAGGGCCTTTACACTGCTCAACGTGCATTCAAACCACTCCCATTATCAATCAACACTGCAGGTACTATCTGGGCCCGACAAGACACCAAAATAGAAAGCGGGTGCGTTTGCTACGTCTTTGTCCTCAACTGGTCGGACAAAGTTGGAAAAGAAGGCGATACGGTGTATCTTTACTGGGTACGATGAGCAGAAGAAAGGGTGGAGATGTGTTGATCCCACCACCAATAAAGCATACGTCTCGCCGCATGTTGTCTTTGATGAGGCATCATCATGGTGGTCTACCGAGAATGTAGTGTTGCCAGAAAAGGAGAGTTTAGACACGAGTATGCGAGCGCAGTTACCAGAGCGGCAGGAGGTTTCTGTCGGGAGCGACTCGAAACCAGTAGAGTCGCAAAAATCGAGTTCACGAACTGGCAGTTCTTTGAGCCCCATTTGATAGAAGACAGGTGTTCGCGAGGTTCAAAGTCCAAAGCCCATAAGCCAGGAAAAGCCTTCCCCCAGAAGTGGAGAGAGTAGCTCACGAACAGAGTTGCGAGATAGTCGAGAGAAGAGAAAATGGAAAGGTTTCATCTCGTTCTCCCTAATGGGTCTACTTGGACTACTTGTTCGTCCTGTATTCAGAAAAGAAAGCGGAGAATAGGATTCCACTGATGCGATATCTAGAACTGGACGACCCACGTCATTTGAATCAAGGCAGGCCTAACTGAAAAGGGAATAAGGGGCGTATTAGACTTGAGAGAGCAGATAGGCGCGTAGCCCTGAACCAATCAACCTGCTTCGACCTATAGAGCTGAACCCAACTAAGCGCTTTGAATTACAAGTTTCTTTTAAACAAAGCAATCCTCGGATCCCGATGGCATGGTGAGCAAGCTGTAACGAATCGGAAACCGCCTATATTTAGGATTTATTCCGCATTCATTGATCTGGAACCAAGGTACATGAGAGATATCGGGCTAAACATGCTGTCTTTTTCCCTTGGAACTGGCTAGCTTGTTGAAGACATTATAGATAGAATAGATAGAAGCTCGGGGTCGAAAGAAAACCTGAGATCATGTTCTCCCTTGATCAATTCCCTTTAGCTTAGGGCGGGAATCTGAAGATGACCTGACTCTCCCCTTCCCCCATTCCTTGTCACCTGCCAGTCATGTAGATTAAGTTCTTTGTTCTACTTTCTTTAAAAATAGGAATCAAGAAAAGAATGGATTCCCATTTAACCGTGAGGCTGGGGCAAATCCCTATCGCCGAATCACGTAAAAAGAAGATGTTATCAAGGGGGCTCGCTCCTAACTCCTAAACTTTATGTGAAGTGGAAGTGGCTATCGAACCTGAATCTCTTGAGAAAGCAGCTGAACTTGGATCCTCAGTCTTGCTTGGGTTGCTGGTTGATGTAATAGAGGTTAAGGGTTCATACTTGTCTCCCGATTCAATGGGGCTGGGTCAAGACCATTAGTACCCTATCTCTCGCATCCAGACTCTTCCATGAACCCGAGGAGATACGGTGCGAAAGAATGAAGGATCCCCTTTTCTGGCTAAGAAAGGATGGGATCCCTTTTGTTTGATTAGATCTCAATCACTTAGATAATGATAATAGAGTAGAGTGTCTCGCGCCTCTCTTCCAATGCCAATCCTCCGCCGATAGGATGGTTTTTGATTGGCTTGAGGCTAATCTATCGCCAAATTAAGCCGAACAGACAGACTAGCCATTTCCGCTGATCTTCCTTATTCCTATGGGCTGGTTGCTTCTTAGTGAAGGTGGGCTGGAAGTCAAAGCAAAGAAAGAAGCCACTACTCGGGTTACGTGTTCAGAGACGAGGTAAAAGGAACTTGTAACATGAACATCCAGCTCTGTCTACTAAATAAGACTATTCCAAAGAGAGGAGGCAAAGTCGCCAATTCCGGTTCTTCAAGCCGAGCGCCGACACCAAGCCAGTTGATGAATTGACTTCTCTATGCGGGACATGGAGTGTGGAGTAAAGCCCCCCTTTTCCTTTCTGGTAATACAATACATAATTATATCCTCGCTGGTCTATGCCCCGAGATGTGCCATACCTTTTCCGATCACAGGTATTGTCGAACCGTGTCTTTCAAAACCACCGCGTTGCTGGATTTCATAAACCTCTTCTTTTTTTATGCCTACGTTATAGTGGGATTTGCCCCATCAAAATAAATAAGTGGAAGCGGTTATGAAAATGTAACGAGGAAGGCCGCCTTGCAGTTGGTTCGTTCCAACCAAGTCTGATCCGCTTGCTAGTTTCCTGATCCCTGGAGAGGCAGGGGGAGGTCTTTGTCATGATCCCATAAATGTACTACAGGCTCCCCGCTATGGTATGGTTCCATCGAATATCGAATAAGGTAACTTAAAATCCTCTGCGGTCTATGGTCTTTCCGTTTATGTCCAGTTGCTGACATCATGAACGAAGTTGGGCATCATCGCTGCTCCCACACGAAGAAGGAAGCCAGAGGATAGAGGCGTTTCAATCTCAATGGTATGTGAGGCCGGGTTTGCTGTTTCTGTTATGGGCTTGATTTTCAGTTTGGCCTAACGAATCTAGCTTATTGGTAAAGGTTCAAAGAGTGAGTTATTTAGGTGTTAATTCAATAACGATAAGAGAGGAAACTTGGTCTAATCAGTTCTTCATTGAGTCGACATATTATGATTAAGATTCTTCTTTTCATTCTCATTTGAACTCATATTTCCGCTCGAAGGAGTTTAAGACGCTAACTCTTAATATCATTCAAGAAGAAAGGATAGGAGTCTTTTTTACCGGGTTCTATACTCCTTTAGGTTTAGGAATCGATTAGGCTACTTTAGCAATATGCTAAACACATTGAATTCGCAAAGAAAATGGCTGTATAGAATGAGGTCCGCGCCCTAATATGAAGCCTTAAGGCGACATCTCTTATACAACCTAAGACTAGCTGCAACTCTCAAGGGGAAATGTTCAGCAAAAATACGACGAAACTAGGCAAAGAGCTCTTTCTTATCTTAAGTTATAAGAAGATATGTTCTCTCTAGTTACCGTCGCATCAACAGAAAAGAGAAGAGCCAAGCAACGGAACGGTTACGAATCCGCTGCTGATCTATATCTTACTTATCATAAAATTACATAACAGCTGATCCAGCGAGAGCTGATATCTGGCCATGAACACCTTTCCATAGGAGGAGCTAGGCAAGGAATAAGACGTCTGAGAAGGGATGCCGAGAAAGCAATTGAATCTGGTGCAAAGTCAGTAGTACCACTACTAGGGCCTTTGAGTGGGAATCTCCTTATATAAGCAAGTGTAGCGAAGTCACCTCCATCATTCTCGATCTCGATTTCTATTGCGAGAGAGGGAGGTAATATCATAATAGAGTCAATCAGTCCGGGAAGTCAGAATAGACAAAGTACTCTCCAACTGAATGCGCTTAGCTTAATACTGTAATGGGGTAAGCTTACTTTCAATAAAGATTCCTATGGTAATGCAACTCGCTCCAAGGTAGAAACTTGAAGTCAAACTGAAACTTCTTAAACGGAAGGCAGGCACGACATCGAGGGCAAGCAATTCCACCCTATCGATCGCATTCGCTCACCCAGCTAATTCAGCGATCACTTGGAATCCCTCCACTGATAAAGTCGGGTTATTTCATTTTCATCCCTCGATCGATGGAAGCCAATTGAAAATCAAACTAAACCCGAGTTATCACCGGTTGGTAAGCCAAAGACTTTTATACTTACCTTGCCACTTTACAGGGGATCGGATCAACTAGTTGACCTGGTAAAGGAACTCATCTTTCACTCGGAAAAGAATCCTGTGAACTACTCATAAACAGAACTCATTCTTAGAAGGCTGCTTTTACCAATTCTCCGACCTAAAAAAGTGGTTTTAGAACCCACATTTGGAAAAGTTCTGTTAGGTTCTTAGTAAAAATCGGCGACCTTTTCTTACTTCACATAGCTTTTCGTCTCCTTGATAGCTGGCAGTTCTCCAAAAGTATGAAAAGTTGGAGGACTTTGTCCATTCCATTCCAGTGTGGTTGAATTCTCTTCAAGAGTCCAAGGAATGTTCGCCCTTGTTATGTTCTTTCCACTGCAAAAAGTGATTGTTATGATCACAAAGAAATAAAAAATGCCAACTACATAAAAGCGAAAACTGCTAGGGGCATTCCACATGGAATGTGATAGTTTCTTTCAGGTAGAAGATGATAATTATTGCCATAATAAACTGAAGTTACTAAACTTTCTATTTGAGTACGAATGTTTTCTTGGGCTGTTTCAGAACAAGTGTTCATGATTCTCTCGAAGTTCTTCGTTCGCACGCCTCTATTACTTATGTAATAGGCATGGAATCCCTTGCGATCTTGTCTTACTACTATAGAAGGATCAGCGTACGGATCAGGCTTTCTGACTCGCGGAAATAGGCGAATGCTATGCCTAAAAAGAAGCATTGGATGAATGACCGGGCTGCCTTGAGATTACTTACTTTCTTGCTTTCTTGTAAAAGGCAGTAGCTAAGCGCTAAGAAGCTATTGGCACTATGCTTAACACATGCAATTCTAAGTGTGTTTTCGGGGCCAAAGGTCAGGAAGAGAAAAGACGACTCTATCTCTTAGTTAGCCGGGATTGAAACCCCTCTCCAGAAAGCAAGCTCAGGTCAGAATGGCTACTCACCTTTGAAATTGAGTGAGTGGGCAAACTCCCAACGCTAGCATGAAAAAGCTATAAGTCACTATAAAAAAGTATCTGAATGGATTTAGTTACACCAAGCCTGCGTTCAAGCGCTTTGCACGACGTTATACATCCGCACACGGGATCAGATCGGTATTCAATCACGCCTAGCTTAATTTCGCTCTATTGCCATGAATCTTATTTCTCTTCCTTTATGGTACTTATAATCACTGACCGTTTGGATTGGACTTTACAGGAAAAGCTCCTTTAGTGACTTGGTCAGTCAAGAGCTCAAAATGGACTTATAGGTAACCCAACACTAGCGCCTAGTGTCCCTGGGTCATCTTTTCTAGGGGCCCCTTACCTTAGTAAGGTATGCAACTTACGAAAACAAGCACCTCGCAAGGGCACAACAAGGTATGCGAATACGGGCACTACGATCAGAAGTCCCACTCTTCTTGCTTAGCGCAGTCAGTCCAGTCGTCACGAGTAAGCAAAGCAATTCTATTGATAGGTAGTAATTTCAAGAATGGATTAGTAGGTAAGGAGATCAGCGCTATGATCGCTTTGAGTTCTGCGATGATTGTGTATGCTTACGTACGAGTTGCTATTCAGCCGTAGATCGGGTTCTGGGTTCTTCCCTCGTTAGCAGCCAGCGGATACAGGACAAGAGAATGAAGGGACAATAGATTCGAAATTTCTGTAGTAGTAAAGGATAGGGTTTAGGCTACTGGTCTTGTCTTCCTCAGATTGAAGAAAAAAGAATGAAGCAGCA
>JAVXUL010022259.1:0-11821 GCA_035590515.1 Trichilia minutiflora
GGATTGATCCCTACCGACTTCATTTGAATGTGTGTCTTGATTTATCTATGTATATATATTCATATTTGAAGTGTTTGTGGTCTTGCTTTATTTGTCTGGAGTTTGGGTGTGAGGTTGGATCGTTTGGAAGTGTGATGTGAAATATTATGAAAATAGATTTTTATAAAAGCCTTACAGACCTACAAGTTGTATTCTGTGTGATTGAGTACACCTTGGAGGTCTGTGGCAGTTGTCACGTGTGGCACCCACGGGTTGGGGTGTGTCATTAAGCCTCTGGCCAGAGCAATCATGACATATAATCAACGATTCGTATAAACATCGAGATTAGGGTTTTGACATTCCATGCACCCTTACTCGATCAGGATATGACAATGGAGGGTACCCACACGTTACGTGTAATCATTGGAGGTTTGATGAAGACACTTCTTTATTGAGTTAAAGACTATGGCGTGTAGCTGACACTAACCATAGTGGTTGGGTATCGAAATGTTCGAGATCAAACTATTTAGAGTCGAGTGTTCGATATTAGCTCATAACTGGGTCACGGTGAACCTTCACGGTCTATTCAATTGCCTGAAAGTTTTTCATAGAGAAAGAGAAGATAAAATGTTTCGAGAGAGGGCTAGCGATCTAATGATAACTTGAAATACTGAAATAAATACGTATAATCGTTATATCTATTTATTATTCTTTAAAGTGTTAAATAATTGATATATTTATATCATATAGTATTTTAATGTAAATTACATGACCCAAAATGATAATATTGATTATCAAACACTTTAGAATATGATTTTAAGGTACAATGGTAAAAACTAGATTAAATTATTTAATTTAGTGCAAAATAATCATTTTGTCCCTATGTCATACAAATGTATAATTTATTATAAATTACATGTTCAACTTTGGTAATTGTGATTATCAAATATATTAAAATATAATTTTAATAGAAAATGATAAATTCTGAATTAAAGAGTTTAATTTACAAGAAAATTATCATTTTACTCTTATGTATAAATGTTGACCAAGGGCATTATGATAAATGTACCATAATTTTGGATTTATTAAATTCAAAATATTTATTAATATATTTAATTATCAAATTCTTTAATGGTTAGAAAATTTGACGAGTATTAGAATTTATATGGATATTATTTTGACATTTGACATATTTATATGTATTTAATATATTAATTAATTAATTATTCTTGGTCAAAGTTTTATGGCGGTTTGACTTGAGCTTATCCATATTTTATGAACTTAGTTGTATCACATAACTCCACCATTATTTAATAATATTTATTAGATAAATATACATTTATTAAATGGTGGAAAATGAATGAAAAATAAGGATTCTTTGGTCTTATCTTCTCCAAAAACGTGGGCAACCACAGGAGGAGCTTGGGGAGGGTTTCAAGTAAAGAGAGTCCATACTTTTAGGCTTGATCTTCAATATAAATTAAAGCTTGCAAGGTCAGCATGTTAAGCCCTCATTTTGCCTCTTTGTTTTTTTTCTTTGAATGCATATTTTTAGGGTTTGTTTCTTAGGAAGAAAGCTTGCAAGGGCTTGCAAGGTCAACCTAAAAACTCATTATGATGATACTTCACCCTAGCTATTCCCAATAACGTATTCTTAGAATCCCATTATAAACTCATGTCTAGTATTTATTCTTACCTATTTCCCCTATCACAGCCCCATTTCGCTTTGCTCTTTTCAATCTCAACTTTAAAGCTTAATGTAAACCTATTGTCCAACAAGTTTTTCCATCTATCTATTTTAAAACTTCATACATCCATACACCTTCTCTAGATGTAGCTCTTTCTCTAACAATAAATTTTTATTCAGTATATCCTAAAGAAGGTTTGTATCTTTTTAATTTGCCATTGCTATGGTCTTGAAGGGTTTGATCTTACTTCATCTTAGGATCATCTCTATATTTTGTATCAATTTTATGAGTCTCTTATAACTATTACAGTATTATTCTACATGCTTTATTTTGGTTAACCAAGGATTGTAATTCTTGAAAAGTTTAACTCTCTTATTGGCTTAACAAAATAGTTCTTATCTTACCTTTCAGAATACCGTAATATGACACCTCACTCCAACTTGCATTCATTGCTCTTCTTCCTTTTTATTAAATTATTTATTTCATTCCTTGGTTTTTCTTTCTCTACCTTATGGTTTGATGATCAAGAATCTCCTTGACCTCTTTATGAGATAGTTTTTAGATCCCTGAAGGTGTTTACTTTGTTTTATGTACTAATAACCAAGTCTTTCATGGAATGGTTTCATGAAATTTATACACACTTGATTATTAAGTAGCTTCAGTTGGAAAGCTACCTTGTTTGCTAGATCGACCATAGCCATCTTTGTCCTAGAAGATTATTATATAAATGTACATTACAATTGTTAGTGTATGTTTTAGAAATCATTTGTGTTATCGATTTCAAGACTAATGATCTTGTATAAATTTTTATATATTAATAAAAGAAGTAGTTCTTCATTTATATACGTTTGCTACTATCTTTATTTTTCATGAAAATGAATGAAGAATGTATGTAAATTGTCCGGATAATTTTATTTAATTGTTAAATAAATTTTCAAATCGATCCTTATGTACGTGGTGTTGATTAGGCAACTATATCATATAGTAAGTATACTAGTTTTCGCATAATGATATTATATGATAATATATGTAAGTTGACAATATGAGTATTGTCGTAAGTGCATTAGCATAGATTTATAGTTGATGAACTATTTATCAAATAGGACCGAAAATCGATGAATCACATAGTACGCATGTAGTTAATGATTTATTGATAGATTATAATAGTGTGTGATATAATCCTTTGACCTGATATATCTCGAATCAGACTCTATATGGATGGGTATATTTCATATGATGTATAAGTGCAAGGTTAATCACGCCTTGTATAAGAAGTCGGTTTGGGTATATTTTGTTCATATAGATGTTCGATTGACAGTCAAGATGGGATCCATTGGCTCGATATTTTAGGCTGAGAATTTCCGTTGCCTCTATTTGAGTCAAGTTCCTAATCAAATATCAATATGATGTTTTAATTATAAGTCTATGGTCACATCATAATATTGACATATGATCGATAATTCGAAGGAGTATCGAGATTAGGGTTTTGACAGTCCATGAACCATTTCTCGATCAAGATACGACAACGGAAAGATATTACTCACACGTTACGTGCAGTCAATGAAAGGTTTGATGAAAATACTTCTTCATCATGACTTAGGGACTATGGTACATTGCTAGATACTAACCATAGTCATTGAGTAATAGAAATATTCAGAGCTGAAATGTTCGGTATATATTCATGGCTGAGTTATGGTGAACCTTCATGGTCCACTAAGATCCTCTAACGTTTCTTCACCTGAGAGAGATAAAATATTATTGGGAGAGGGCTAGCACTCTCATGATAATATAGAAATAGACCAAAATCGATACATATAATTGTCATATGTATTGAATGTTCTTTAATATATTAAAGAAATGATATATTGATATCATAAGATAATTTAATGTAAATTACTTGTCAAATTTGATAATAATGATTATAAAATATATTAAAATATGTTTTAGAAACAAAATGATGAAAATTAAATTAAATAGTTTAATTTAGTTCAAAATTATCATTTTGTTCCTATGTGATACATGTTTGTAATTTATTGTAAATTATATATTTAAATTTGATAATTGTGATTTCAAATATATTAAAATATGATTTTAATATAAAATGATAAAATCTAAATTAAAATATTTAATTTAGATAGAAATGACAAAGGATATTATGATAATTGTACCATAATTATGGATTTTATTTATTCATTATATTAATTAATTTGATCATTATCTAATGATTTATAGTGTTAAATAATTAGATAAAATTTATTTTATATTAATGGTTGATATTAAAACAAATGCCTTTATTTCATTGGTGAATATTTTGAATATTTGCCTAAATCTCATTGGTCCAAATGTATGGTTGCACACATCTAAGATGAGAGGGTTTGTATCACATTATTTTTATTTAATTAATATATTTATGAGATAAATACAAATTAAATTAAATAGAAAAAATATAAATATTTTCATTTTCTTTTAATTTGGCAAAGAAAATAAACATTTTCATCTCTCTCTCAAGCACAAAAATTTCGGCTATGGTAGGGAGACAAGAGGATAGTGTAAAGTGAAGAGAACCCATAGTTTCGAATTTGTTCTTCATCACATCTTCAACAATTCATCAAGGTTTACAAAAGCCCTAAGGTGTTTCAAGTTAATCTCCATTGTTTTTCAAGTATTTAGCCTAGGGTTTTTGAGTAAAAAACTGACATTTCAAGCATGATTTAGGCCATAGAACCTTCAATGGTAACAAGGTAAAGAGTTTAGTGCTTTTCGTTGCTCTTTTTAGTCTTTCTTATACCTCATCACACACCATTCCAAGTCAATATAGTAACACTTACTAGGTGGACACTTGAGTAGGAAAAGAAAACCTTGCATATACTTTAGTAGTAGAGAACATAATCTTTGTTGGTTAAACTAATATTGATGCGAAGCTTTATTAGTAATTCTATTTTTTTATTCTCTTATAATTTTCTAACTTCTTCTTGAATTCTGTTTGTTTCTTCTTCTTTTACATAGGGATGCACAATTAGTTGTTTTTTTTTTCATAATTAACATCCTCACTCTTAGAAGTATCTTGATGGTTCAAGTTAGTACCAAGGATTTCAAAAAGATCCCTTGATAGTTCAGAGGCATATTCAAATTCACCTTTGATATTTCATCATGGTTCAAGTTCCTTCATACCTTACCCGTAATTCTTCTATTAGAATTCAACTTCCTTTATTGCAAGAATACAGTCTAATATAAGGAATTGTTCATATATGTTTTTGTTCAATCCTTCTCTACTAACATGATCATCTCTTTAAACACTATTCTTTCTCAATTACGATGCCTCACCTTCTTCACTAGTTCTGTACTAACTAATCTTTAAATTGGTTTAGTGGTTTCATCATCAATTAATCTTTAAATTGAAAATTGTAATCATCATCTAGATCTGTACCAACTAATTGAGGTTAAGTAGTAAATCTTAATTTCTTCTTCAATACTTTTTTCTTCTACTTCTATATATTGATCACTAGGTTACTTAGACGTAGAAGACTATTACATTGGTTCGTATAGGTCCACTGGCTTCCCATCTATCACAAACTTTTATAGCATTCCATTTTTAGCATCTAGTTCTACAGATTCTGGAGTGTTCACAAATTTCAAAAGGTACAAGGGTGTTTTTGTGTGCCGTGCTCCCATTAAAACCAGAAGCCTCTTCTTCTTGAATTTGATCCATCGTTTCCATTTTATTATCCTCCATTGGAAACCTCCTAGTCGAATGGCTCCTATTGTTTCTTACCATGGAGATTAGTTGCTCTTCTTATTGTCTTTTCTTTGTTGAGTTACACTTAAATGGTCTTTTGTTTAGTTTTCCTACAGATGGTGTCAACTATTAATGTACAAAGTAACCGTATCTTCATCTTTTTAGGTGTATGTTCTCAAAAGCGACTCTACACATCCACATGCAATGTTGGTATACTTGATCTTCTACTTTTTTAAATTTGCAAGATAAAAAGAAATCTATGTGACATGGGGTTTTCTTAAAGAAAAAACTCCGATACTTAAGTTAGTAAGGGTATGAGAGAGTAATGAGGTCTAACAATCAATATCCATTTTAAAATAATTAGAATACCTTTTATATTTTTCTCTTTATTATTTTAAGTTGAGATTGTTTCATACAAGTTATTAAATTAATTGGTCATCAGAGTGAGAGTAATTTGACTAGCTGTTAAACTATTATAAGCAAGTTTTCTTTTGAATTGACTGTGCCATCTTCATCAATCACTAGAGTAATAAGTATTCTGTCACCTATGTTCATTAAAATCTGCCATGTGATAGGATTGGTTGGCTCAGAAAGATGAAGGATTACCTGTCTCCTTATACGTGTTCGTAATTGAATCATTTTTATTTTTATTTATTTAAATAAATAAACCACCTTAAGCATGAAGGTTTCGTTAAATGCCCCTTTTCAATAACTGATGTGGTGTATGCAAGTACAAGCGAGACTTTGTTGACTTGGCATGCTTTGATAATTGGATTGGGGTGAACACTATTTCACAGCATTCCAAGACATGGGACTTGATTCTTTTGCCTGGAGTTAGCGAGAACCAGAGGCAATTAGGGTCTTAACTTGCTGATTTGTCGTGATACGATTTTGTCTTAATAATAATTATTTATTTTTTAAATTTAATAATATTTTATTTAAATAGCCAGGATATGAAAATAGACATTTATTTTATTTTTTATAACAAAAATAATTTTGTTAGAAGAAAGAGAGACAAACGTCTATTTTAAAATTTTTACTTCTAAATGAAATATTATTAAAAATTAAAGTGATAAATAATAATAACCAATTAAAAATAGGACTAGCATGTATTATATTTTCATTATGATTTGTATATGTAGTATTATATTATTCATTGTACATATACAATGTGCTAAATAGCACAGTAAATATACAATGTGATATATATTCATTTTTTATAAATTAATGTAATAAAATTATGTAATTAAAAAATAAATAAAAATATATTTTAAAATTTTAATTTATTATTAGATATATTATATTATATTATAATTCATTGTCGTATGTGCTGTGTTAAATAAAAAATAAGTTTCAGTGTGGTGAACATGTATGTAATATTAGGTATATAAAATTTTTTGCATATAAATTAAAACAATAAAATTATAATATTTATTTTTAAAATCAGAAAAAAGCAAAATTTAACTATATTTTTAATTTTATATTTATCACCGAAATTGAATAGTACTCCAACAATAACAGCATATTAATAAAAATGATCTTAATAATTGGGTGTAGGAATTAAAAAAAAGAAAAAAGAAAAAGAAAACGAAGGAAGAAGAAGAAGACGACGACTACCACCACCGTAATACGTAAAAACTAGGAGTATGGAGATAGAGTAAGAGTAATATATCAGTAAGAAGACCAAATTAACCTTTGAGTTGAATAAACGTGAGGAAAGGAGAAGACAAGGAAAGCAGGTAAGGGAGCATATGTGTGTGAGTTCCGCAATTCACGGCTTTTGATGCAAGGCTTGGCGTCCAATCATCTTAAAACGCAACAGTAACATTTGTTCTTTTGTAGAATTAAAATAAAATAAAACAAAATAAAACACCAGTCATTAATCCAAAGAAACAGAGGAGAGGAGGGAGGCAGACCAGCCCACGTGGGAGTGGGTCGTCAAATCGGATTTTGGTTTGATTTTCACCATACCCATGTTACTGACAGAAATTTTGTCCCCAGATTTGTAGTATTATAGTCTACTCTCTCTCTCTATATATATCTCTATCTCTATCTCTATCTATCTATCTATATATGCACTAGGAATGATTTATTATGGAATTTGTATATTTAATAACCAATTACTTGTAAATTTATATATTATAGTTTATATAAAAATTTATATTTTTAATGTCACTATTTTTTAGATAAAAAATTTATATATCATTTGATATAATAATTTTTAAATCATAATTATTATTATTACTTTATTAAAAGCTTTCAATGTTAAAAATCAGTGTAAACATATAACGATAATGTAAAAATAGATATTTAAAATTTAATATTATTAAATAAAAGTTATCTTTACTTTCAAAACAGTAATAATCCACAATTTTAAACAAAATATGTATATATCTATATCTATCTATCTATCTATCTATGTATCTATTTATCTACATATATGATGGGGATGAATATGTGAGATCTTCTCACCTTAAAGAAGACTTCTCATCTTAACCCTGAGATCTTCTTATCTTATGGAGGTCTTCTCATTTTAAAGAGATGAATTTAACCACTCTCGAGAGATGAAGAATAATTAAGAAGCTATTAAAAGGAGTAATTACATGGTAAGTAATAATTTTTATAATAAATACCTATTAACTACATGATAACTTCTATAATAATCAATCATTAACAATGTACTCTCATAATAACTATCGATTAATCGTGTAACTTTTATCATCTATTAACCCACCTCTCCAGTTTTAACTTAGATTTCTATAAAAGGTAATAACCATAAGGTATATGATCTTATCCTTACTATTGAGATGAAATTCAAGAAAAATATACCAAATTACTGACATTTTATCTATCTTCTCGATTTACAAAAAACTTTAACATCTGACTTGAGTGTAGGAGAGTTTTCACCTAGTAGCCAGTGTTTTCCTTGATATTTTCTTTGATTTTAGGTATTCAAACTCAATTATTGGAAAGGATCGAAAGTTTGATGCTCGAAGGTTCAATTATAATTTCCATGCATTACCAATTGACACCGTTTGTGGGAATCACTTATAAAATATCATTTCTTAATAAAATCAAGAAAGATAGCAATTACAGCAAGCGAAGCTTACTCAATTAAAAGATTATGAGTTTTGATTATATGAGAGTATGTGTAACTCGATGAAGACTAGATTTAAAAGGTAGGCACCAAAGGGTACGTTCAAACCCAATAGAGTACATTCAAACCCAGATGACTAGACTAAGAGCTTAGACTACACAAGGATATATTCAAACTTGAAAGAGTACATTCAAATTCGGATAGCCCTAACCATATAATGGTATAGATAAATTGATTTTATCAATTTCTCTTCACTTATTTTTTTGGTTAGTTTTTGAAGTTTTTCTTGATACTTTTATGGTTTTCATGTTTTTTTTATAGGCTAATAAATGATGTTTTTTTCTAGAGTTGACAAAATGGTGAGTGATGACCCAGAAGGACATTTCTAAGAAGGGGTGAATTAGAATTTTTGAGAAATTAAAGCTAAAAGAATGATTATGTACCAATTGTTATTTTAATGAATGATAATTATTTAAACACAAATAAATATTAACAAACTAAAATAGATAGATAAAGAGAGAGAGAGAGAGCTAGAGAGGTGCAAATAATATTTATGGTGATTCAGCCTTAACTACTTATGTCTACTCACTCGACTTAAATCCACAACGAGGTTCAATTAATTCTTTGTTTGCATGGGTAAAGAGCAACCTAGATTACCCTCCTTCTTATAGGTGAAGGGCAATCACTATAACCTTACTTTAAATAGATGAAGATAAACATAAATGATCTTCCTTTCTACAGGTGAAAACTAACCCAAATGAGCTTCCTTTTGTGGGTGAAGACTAACAAACTTGATAGCAATAAATGCTAACATAAGATAACTCTCTCATGAGAGAAAATATATGATAATGCTCTTTACAATTATTTCTCTGACTAGAAAGATAGAAACTTAAGTTCATATGTGAAGACAAATGATAATACAATTTTTGTTTTTCTTTTCTTCTTCAGTTTTTCTTTTGAAAAATCTTCTCTTTTAAAGCTCAACAATCAAGTCTTCATTGGCTATCTAGTGGCTCTCTGATCTTCATTTAATGTCTGCATTGAATACTGCAAAACTAGTTGTTATAGTATATTTTTCCAGAATGTATCATAACTTGTGATGTATATGTTGATAATTTTGCTTGTCTTGAACTTGAATGTCAATCTTTTCTACCTTGCTATTGATCTTTAAAGACTTATCGAGCTTAGTTTTTAATTCTAGAATTATTTAACTCTAATGTGTTGATACTCAAAGCCCATGTGTTGATACTTTCTTCATCTCAAAACCAAGTATCAATTCTCTCTTTGTTTATATATCAATACTGAGAGGTTGTTTTGAGGATTAAAGGACGATTGGGATTTATATGCCATAAAATAAAAACTATGTAAATATAAAGCAAAATCAACAAAATCAAGGCCAAATATCATAACCTTAAACTAGAAATAATGAAGATCTAACCCTAAATGTATAGAATCTCGAAGAATCAAAATCCTAGACATCTATTCAAGCTTGGCCAAATTAAGAGAGAGAAAGAAAGCTTGGTGATTTTTTTAAATTTTAGAAATTATGGCATCTTGTGCAATTTCCATAAAATTGACCCCTATTTATATATTTTATATTGAAGATATGTTCTAGACCCAATCGTGTCACACGGATTAGGGATCTTATCCATGATAAATATATCTTAGCAATTAATTATAAATTAGTTATGATTGATTACAAATGGTAAATTCTTATCATTTTACATTTTCTCAATTGTGATTTATTGATTAATGTAATAATGCAAAATGATAACCTATTATGTATTATATATCAAGACTCTATCTGCAATGTATTATAGATATGATGACAGAGTCTATGATTTAAATACATCCAAATAAGTTCTTGATTGAGGTAATATCATTAGGGATAATGACATTGTATGATCAATATATTTTGTTGCTATCAAAGATTAGTATTCGATGCTAATGATTGGGTGATGAGTTTCATATCACAAGAATATTATTAATGTATACCTTAGAAATCATTCGTGTTATCGGTGTCAGGGCTAGTGATCTTGTACTAACTTTTGATTATCAATAAAAGAATTGTTATTTATTTATATACATTAGCTGTTTCCTTTATATTGGCATGCTCATATATAAATAATATATGTGAATAGTTTAAATATTTTTGTTTAATTATTAAATAAACTCATCCAAGTATTCCTTATGTACGTGATATAGATTGGACAACTATATCACATAGTAAGTATACTAGTTATCACCTAATGATATCATATGATGATATATGTAGATTGAGAATATGGGTATTGTCATAAACAAATTAGTATGGATTTATAGTTGATGAACTATTTATCAAACAGGGCTATATATTAACAAATCATATGGTATAAATGTAGTCAATGATTTATCAATAGATTACAATAGTATGCGATATAATTCTTAGACTTGAGACATTTTGAATCCGACTCTGTATGGATGAATATATTTCATATGGTATATACGTGCAAGACTAATGACACCTTGTATAAGAAACTGATTTAGGTATGCTTTTCTCATATAGATGTTCGATCAATAGTCAAGATGGGATCCGTTGACTCGACACTATAGATTGAGAGTTTTCATTGACTCTGTTCGAGTTGAGTTCCTAAACGAATGTCGATATGATGTGTAGATTTTAAGTCTACAACTATAGCAATCATGACATATGATCAACGATTTGTAAAGATATTGAGATTAGGGTTTTCACATTTTATGAGCCCCGTTCACTTAATCAGAATATAATAATAGAGGGATATTACTCATATGTTACGTGCAATCATTAGAAGTTTGATCAAGACACTTTTTTATTGTGACTTAGGAACTATGGCACGTAGCTAGACACTAATCATAGTCGTTGGGTATCAAAATATTTGAGACCGAACTGTTCACAGTCAAAATGTTTGACATTAGCTCATGACTAAGTCACGGTGAACCTTCATGGTCCACCCAATTCCTTGAGAGTTTTCATAGAGAAGGAGAAGATAAAATATTATCGAGAGAGGGCTAGCAACCGTATGATAACTTAAAATATCGAAATAAATACGTATAATCGTTATATGTATTTATTATTCTTTACAGTATTGAAGAATTGATATATTGATATCATATAGTAATTTAATGTAAATTACATGACCCAAAGTGATAATATTGATTATCAAATATATTAGAATGTGATTTTAAGGTGAAATTATGAAAACTAGATTAAATTGTTAATTTAGTACAAAATAACCATTTTACCCCTATGTGATACAAATGTGTAATTTATTATAAATTACATATTCAAATTTGATAATTGTG
>JAVXUL010022290.1:0-11820 GCA_035590515.1 Trichilia minutiflora
ATTATTATTATAAATATATAATAAATATTTAATTAAAAAATATATTTTTAAATATTTAATTATTATAATCGGGCCGGCCTGTATAACCCGCGGATTAAACGGGTTTTAACCCTTTTATCCGCGGGTTAAACAGACCGACCTGTTTAACCCGCAGGTCAAAAATCATTGACCCTAACCCATTTATTTCACGAGTTAAATAGGCCGGTCCGTCGGACCAAATCCATTTTGACAGCTCTATTCATCACCAAGTATTCCTAAATCCCAGTACACCTAAAACCAAATAATTGTTAAAAAGCATAAGCCAAAAAACACAATAAATGCCCTGGTTACACCTTCGTAAATCCAAATACTGGGATTCACGATCTTCTCTCCTATGATACTCCAATCGTCTTATGAATTGATTGTTCTTAAACAAGATATGAAGGATATGACGAACATACTTTATCTTTACATTAGAACCGAAAAGGGATTAAAAATTGCTAGTTCATATAGAGTAATTAAATCGGCCCAACTAGCAACCAGAGTTGTGTACATTGTATGGATAGCAATCAAATGACTAGGGTCATTCAATACAACGACATGAACATGATAACGGGATAAATTCATGCCTGTTATCCTATAATATAAAAACAAGATCATAACAAATATCCTACAATATTCTATAATATCTTATGATATTATAAAATATCTTTAATATTATATTATATTAGCAAACCCATGTCTATTATTCTATAATATAAAAACAAGATCATAACAAAAATCCTATGATATCCTATAATATCCTATAACATTATATTATATTATCCGGTGATATTTTAAAATATCTTTAATATTATATTATATTAGCAAACCCATGTCTATTATCCTATAATCTAAAAACAAGATCATAACAAGTGTCCTATAATATTCTATAATATCCTATAATATTATATTATATTATGATATATTAAAATATCTTTAATATTATATTATATTAGCAAACCCATGCCTATTATCCTATAATATAAAAACAAAATCATAACAAAAATCCTATGATATCCTATAACATTATATTATATTATATTATCCGGTGATATTTTAAAATATCTGTAATATTATATTATATTATATTATTATAATATAATATTCTTAGGATATTTTTGCTCTTTGGCCTTTTTATATTGTATTATATCCTATAGTATTGTTCCATCTTACTCCTATAATATTTGGAATATAAGAAATTATCTCATTAACATTAACGAATAAGCAATCAAAATAAAGTATTGCAAAAAAACTATTATATTATTATTTAAAACATTTAATTGATTTCTACAAGACAAAAAAAAAAAAGTCAATCACATCCAATCCACGTTAATACAAAAGCTAACCTTAATAAAAAGAAACCCCACAAGCCTTTCAGGTGCTTTTCCAAATAGTAAATATATGGAGGGAATCCTTGACTTCATTATAATCTTCCAAGATTGCCTTGCAAGAATCATTAGCTTCCCCCTTTTCAATTAGCCTTGCGTGGAAAGCAAGAATCAATAATTTTTCCCTCTTCCAATCGGTCATGCATAGAAATGAAGTAAAAATTACTAATTTCCCTTTTCAAATTGGAAATCATGAAAAAAATCATTGGTTTTGTTCTTCCACTTGGTCATATACGCTAATAAGATGATGCAGCATCCAATTTGCATATTTGAAAATATCAGTTTTTAATTGTGTTCACATATTTTGAGATCTCTATACTTAGTCCATATAATTAAAATAAAAATATATCGATAATGATAAGTTTCTCAAAGTATATTAATTTATATTTTAATTTTAAGTACTTAGATTTAAAAATTAATAATTTTAATTTTACTTATTAAAAATTTAATTAAATAAAATAATAAAACAAAATCGAATTATAACACTATACAGCGCTTAAACACCTACCGTTACTCTTCCTTTCTTCGTGATAACGCTGCTTTTATTTTCTCAAATTGTTTCCTACGAAGAGAAGTCAATTCTCCTACTCGTAAAAAGTGCAGAATTTTAGATACCTAGTATCACCTTTCAAGTGCAGAATTGCTTCAAGTTCAACCAATATTTACAAATTTTAATGTGTATATATATATATATATACAAGTGACAGGGTAAAGGTGTAATCTACGTGGCATAAAACAACACTCTAGGAAACCTACAATCAGTATTTCTTTTCAACCCATAACATTGAGTAACATCTGTCAGCTTTTATTCTTTTCATTTCGATAAAGACCTATCTTTTCCCCTTTATTTATTTAATCCTCAAAACTTTGAAAATTATGAAATTATCATAAAATGTAGACTTGTACGATTGTACAAATTTTATTACGAAAATTTTTTCATAATTTGAATCAAAAGAGAAATGTTCTCTCCTCCGTTAATCTGTACATTTTCACACTACTACAAGACCTCTAAGGTAAAATACATAAACAATTGAGCTCCTTTACTTTAATTGTCAATTTAACGCAGCACAGAAATCAAGAAATTTTTGGGGAAAAAAAAGATTTCAGGGGTATTATGGTAATTTAATAAAATTTGCCGTAGTTTTGTAACATTTATTAGGATCTGCGTATTCATGCGATTTAAAAATTTGGTAATGCATCTCGGCTTTAAATCCATCCATATGCATAGGGTTTGCGTGCATATTGAAGAGTCAAAGCAGCCTATAAAGAGTACGAATCACATTATTGAAACCCAATTCACATCCTAGCCCAGCTTCCATTCCATTCGAAAATGACGGCTTGGGTTTACAATGAATTTCCTTTAATTGTCAATTTCACGCAGCACAGAAGTCAAGAAGTTTTTGGGGAAAAAAAAGGATTTCAGGGGTATTATGGTAATTTAATAAAGTTTGCCATAGTTTTGTAACATTTATTAGGATCTGCGTATTCATGCGAAATTTGGTAATGCATCTTGGCTTTAAATCCATCCATATGCATAGGGTTTGCGTGCACGTTGAAGAGTCAAGGCAGCCTATAAAGAGTAAGAATCACATTATTGAAACCCAATTCACATGCTAGCCTAGCTTCCATTCCATTCTAAAATGAAGGCTTGGGTTTACAATGAATTTGGAAATTCAGCAAATGTTTTGAAGTTGAATCCAGATGTTCCTGTTCCAAATTTGAAGGAAGATCAAGTGCTGATCAAAGTTGTAGCTGCAGCTCTTAATCCTACTGATTTGATGATAATCCTTGGGTTATTCAAATCCAGCGAATCTCCACCGCCTGTAAGTTGTATATCATTTTCTCTTCATTCGTAATTTGCTACAAACATTAAATGCTAATAAAATTTCAAGATGTTTAATTTAGACGGTTCCTGGCTACGATGTTGCCGGTGTGGTTGAGAAAGTGGGAAGCCAAGTTAAGAATTTAAAGGTAGGAGATGAAGTCTATGGAGATGTCTATGAGAAAGCCTTGGACCCTAAAGAATATGGTTCTTTGGCTGAGTACACTGCTGTAGAAGAGAAGCTGCTGGCAATCAAGCCCAAAAATCTGAGTTTTTCTGAAGCTGCTAGCCTTCCTGTTGCCATTGAGACTGCCTACGAAGGTCTTGAACATTCAGGGTTTTCCGCTGGCAAATCGATCCTTGTTTTAGGTGGTGCTGGTGGGGTTGGATCCCTGGTCATTCAGGTAACAATAGAGTCCTGTTTTAATTAGCAACTAATCTTGAGCGTTTAATTAATTATTTATTACATCATAAATATAATCATACGTGATCTTATCTAGTTGGTGTTGGAATTTACATCCATGTTTGAATTCTCGCTATGACAATTAATATGAAGATTAGACTTTTCTTATAAGAATTTAGGTACTATATTCGAATTTCATTAAAATTTTGACATATTTGATAGTGAAATGTTGTAGTTACACAATTGATTTTGGCTTTTATTCTACGACTATTGTTGTGGGATGAAAGCTATTTTAGTTAAATTATATACGAGTTCTATAAAAAAAATTAGTATTATCAAATATATTTTATAATTTTTCTTTCAAAGATACATTATGGGAACGAAAAAAAAAAAATGCACCAATTTTAAGAGCCTCTAAGATTACACAAACCCACTAAGGACCTATTTGTTTAGATAAATATCCAATGCATTTCGACGAAGACATTATTGGAGAAGATGTTATCCAAGTTAGTTAAGCTCTAAAGGGTCCCAATGGTTTTGATTTGAGTAGGTTGAAAAAAGACATACAACATTAGAAAAATGACATTATATGAAATATAACAATAGTTGATATGGGTTGAATTATATTTAATACTTTCTCGTACATATTTGTTGCAGTACAATATTATTAGATCATAAACAAATTATATAATTAAATCATTACACAATTAAATAAAAATAATTAATTATTTAGATAGTGAGTTGAAAAAAGACATACAACTTTGGATCAATGACATTATATAAAGTATAAAAATAGTTGATTTGGATTGAATTATATTTAATACTTTCTTGCACATATTTGTCGTAGTACAATATTATTAGATTATATACAAATTATATAATTAAATAAAAATAATTAATTATTTAGGTAAAATAGTGGCGTTTAAAGGGAACCTAATGTAATTACCCATTTATCCTTCAACCATAAATTGACACGCTGTTACCAAATTACACTTAAAATTAATCCTAGCCAAAATAAATGCAAAATGAACAAATAAAGTACTAGAGCATAGAAGAACTTACTCCGGAATTTATGATCAAGTCAGTCTTTTTAATTACTTATAACGAGTCTCATAGGTATGGTCGGTGGCTTCTAGCTAACTTTATTCAGTTGGCTACCCGAGTTCAAACCTATAGGTAGGGTAGGGTGGGTGTGTTGTGAAAATACTCCCTAGGGCGTATTCAGAAAGGTACTGGCTCTTTTGCCTTACAGCCAGCCTCAACTCTGGTTCAGAAAACTCTTTGGCTTGCAGCTCATTTATGTTTGATTTGGCTTGGAACTTGCCTATAAACGTGGGGTGAGGGGTGGGATTCTAATATAATAAAAAAATACTTCTAACTAACCAAATAGTATTCTTTCATTTCCAAATGCAACATAAATTATGATATTGTGTTCTTTCGAGTGTCAAAGCTAAAGTTCTGGTTTCTTACTTCTGGGAATTGGTACAGCTAGCGAAGAATGTTTTTGGTGCATCTAACATAGCTGCCACATCCAGTACTGCAAAACTGGAATTATTGAAGAGTTTGGGTGCTGATTTGGCGATAGATTACACCAAGGAAAACTTTGAAGATCTGCCAGAGAAATTTGATCTAGTATTTGATACAGTTGGTAAGATATAAATAAATCTGTTATCAGAAATTCAATAGAATCCCAGCTGACTACATAAAATTATTTTATACTTCGTTTATGAATTACTGAAATCATTTCAATATTAAAGTTGATGACCATTCATTAATCGTTTTAATGAATGACGATATGTTCGTTTCCAATATTATTCTTTTCCATGGCTCAATCGTTTTCATTTTAACTGAGCCGAATTTCGTTGAAATTACAAATGAAGTATATATATACTATACGCTAACAGTGTCCTACTTACATCCGTGAATCCAATAATTCCAGGTCAATCTGATAAAGCGTTGAAGGTAGTGAAAGAAGGTGGAAATGTTGTGGCAATAACCCGTCCTGTAAAACCACCAGCTGCCTTCTTTCAAGTGACTTCGAGTGGCTTGGTGTTGGAGAAACTGAATCCTTACCTAGAAAGTGGGAAGGTGAAACCAGTGATTGATCCCAATGGGCCATTTCCATTTTCTCACACTGTAGAAGCTTATTCCTATCTTCAAACTGGAAGAGCTATTGGAAAAGTGATCATATATCCAATCCCATGAGCAAAACAAATCATGCCATATTTCAGTTATCTAATGTTAATGTGTCAGAGTCCACAAACTATCTTGTGTATATTTAGTTTTTGTCTCTTAGCAATGTATGAGTGTGATTATTTATATAGTACTTGGATTATGTTAAAAATAACTTAATCGTTCTCTTTTCGTACGTGTAACTTAAATGTTATTTTTCTGTTACGTTCTCTTGTAAGTTGGATGCAAGGACTAATAAAAGGAAAAATATATTTCATGTAAATTAATATAAAATGTTTATGCCTCGTTAAATAGAATCAAATGATAGTTGTTGTTTTTTACAAGTTCTACGCAACTAAGATCCGATCCAATCTCATTACAAATTTTCTATTTAAAATGTGCATGGAAGGAGTCAATTTCTTAACGGTAAGACACTAAATCAATTGGACTATCATTACGATCTTAGCTTTCAAGAATTTCTTAGATTGGGAATTACCACATTGGACCTAATTTAAAGAGATTTGAGTGTTGTGAGTGTAATTACCAAGAAAAAGTGAATATTTATTAAACATTTTACTAGCTGTATTTTAAAATCAAATAAAACCACAACCGTTAGAAATCAACGGACCCCAAATCAATTCCAATTAGTGGATTTAAAGTTACAAGCTCCAAGAAATTAATGAAAAGAGCATGATAGCTCAGATACATCATATGTTTTTGTAGCTACTTATTCTTCATCATTACACCGAGCTTGCTTGCAAAAACTACAGTTGTAGCCATATCAAGAAATATTCCATGCTCAACCACATCAGTAAGATTTAAAATTGCGTTGTCGTTACTTTCAAATCCCCAATATCTTTGTGGAAATATAAATCAACTATACAATTTCCAATATCGGTAATAAACGGTCTTTCCATCTTTTCACCATCGCGGCAACAAACAATAGTTCGAAGCTTCGCAAGACAATCTTCAAACAAATTCTGCAATCTCTTTTGCAGTTAAATATTTGTAGGCTTCCGTTAATTATTTCATTATAATTTTATTAAAATCAATTAATAAAATAGTCATTGAATATATATGAATCGAATGTATATGATATAAGATAAATTGAGCTTGACATCATTAAAAGGTTAGTTTGACAGTTAGTATAAACTTATAAATTATACTGAAATCTTTAATAGAGAGATCTAATAAAATCATTTATATGTAAGGTTGGTCCTCTCTCTAATTTTATATAAAGACAAGAATATAAGGAATAACCAAACCCTAATTTAGTTTTTTACCATTGAGAAAAAATACCTAAAGAAATTTAGAAAATAGAAAGAAAAAACTAACTAGAAGAATTAATCAATTATAGCACAATCAGTATGCGATTCTTTATGTTTTGTGTTCTAATTTCATCTATAAGATCCTAATAGACAATAGAAATTTTTAAACAATTGGTATTAGAGCATATGACATATATGAATTAAAATCAAAACACAAAATTGAAAATTTGGATTGTTTCTTATTTTTGTGTTTTGGCTAAATTTATGAGGATTGATTTATTAATTTTTTGTCATAATTTGTGTTTGAAAGTCAAGGGGTTTTGTAGTAAGTGTTATAAGCTTTGAATTGACATACTATTTGTTATCGAATTCCTATTATATGCAAAGAAATCATAGATCAAATATTCGGAGTCATAACCCTAATTTTTGGATATTTGAAAATTTCTCTTTATTTTATGTTGATTTTGTCCTGTTCAAGATTTAACATTATATGGATCTTGTTCTTCTTCTTATAAGCTTTCTATTAATATATAATTCATAACTTGATTCCTTGTATGTTGAGAGAATTTTGAAACTACATATTCAATGGTTATTTTTGAACCTAAAAGTTCATGCTCAAAATACTATATTTTTCATCCTTTTTGGGTAAAATAAGATCAAAATCAACTTCGGAACATTTCAAACCTAGATTTAGGCTTTTGAACCATCGAATTTCATTGAAAAAAATGATTTTAGAGCTAGATTAAATTAAGTCTAAAAACGAGTTTGAAATAGGGTTTTGTACCTGGATGAACAATAATCGGGTTAAACAGTAATCAGATATCACACCTTAAAATCCCTAAAATATGACTGGTAGGAGACAAGACTGGCTCTATCTTCCTGAGCCTTTACTGGCATACAAACTGTAACATATTACTCATAATCTATTATATACAGATTATACAAACATAAATTAGACTTAACTCAACTCAACATATGATTCATTGAACATAAAAGGAACTTAACCCATCAATATGACAAAAGGGGCTCTACGCCTAAAACATATGTATACAAACTCATCATTATATACTCACATGTTCATACATTAACTAGAACTCAAAATATACATAGGAGCTATTATGCCTAAAATATGTCAACCATGCTTGAATGAACCCATTTCCCTAGTGACTATATACAGATATTTGATTTTACTTAGTTGGCTTTCGAAAACTTACTGAGAAATCTAGTAACTTGAATAACCTGCAAAACTATGAGGGGATAAGTCTTAAGGGGAGATTTAGTAAGTGGATAAAATATAGGTAAAATCGTCATATAAAAGAAAAATTAAGTAAAACCATCATACAGATATCTTATGTATCATCACATACAAATATAATATGCACATCATAACTAGTACGCACGTCATCATAATTGAATAAAATCATAATAACTAAATAAAATTATCATAGTTGGTCCTGTAGGATGAAACTATTTCAAATCATCATATCTGTAGCTATATACTATACACTTATTAATGTACATATCATGTACATATTATAATTAGTCCATATCCAAGACTACACACTTGGTCGCATAGAGGTACAGGGCTACATCTCAGACACTTTTAGATAGATGATCCCTTACCTAATCCACAAATCAGCATATGTAATTATGCGTATCAAATTATACATGAGAAAATTTTTGCAGAAAACATTTCTAAATCATTCATATCATAACTCATATAAAACTATCTCATTAAAATTCTTAAATCATTTCCATGATTATCCGTATAAAAAAAAAATGCCATAAAGCATTTCTAAAGCATGTACTCCTTAACTTTCATAAAGAGTGAAATCATTAAAAAGTTTACATGTGTTTAAAGCATATCTTTTGGTTTTATAAAATATACAATTTCAAAACGTATTTAACATAAACTGAAAAACCATTGGAATCCACTCACGTAAAACATATATATATATATTGAAAACATTGGTGAAAACTTAGACATTTATATTTACATTTAAAATGTATCAAGTATGTAAACATCTTTTTAACATAATGAAAATGCATAGAGTTCCATTCATACTCCAAACATTTTATAAATATGATTAGAAAACATATTGAAAACATAGTTATTTGCACTCACAAAACTTGATGACAAAAATTAGATTGAAATCAAATCAATGCATGCTAGGCGATTTCTCCTTAGGTATAACTATAACACGATGAAACCAGTAATCATTAGAAAAATTAGAATGTGTATACACATGATTAACTAAAGCTCTAATATGTAATTAAGCTCCTAAAACCTAATTTCTCAAAATTAAGCTTCTAAACGACTAATCTATTATCGAGGTATTAATTTCGGTCTCAATTAATCTTAAACGATCTTAATCAAAAATTTTTAATGAAATAAATAGTGAACTTCACAATAAAATTAAGAGCGTAATGATGCTAAAAATCTTACTGAAAGGTAAATTTAACTTATAATTATTTCTATCTCAAGTAATCACAAAATATCCAAATTTTACATAGTAGCCTTTCTCCTTTTTGAGTTTAATTCTCGATTAAATCGACCAAACAAAGTGTCTATGTTGGTGTGAGTTTCTATACTGAATGTATCGATACTTGTTTTAAAATATCAATTTTCTTGCCTAAGTATTAATACTTATGCTTTCTCTAATGAAAAATATCGATATTTGCCTACAAAGATGATTTATCTCTTCAAACTATCGATATTTTGACATTGTTTTCTTTTTTATTCGATAACCAATTTCTCTTCACTTCCTGCTATAAAATCCTTTGTCTATCCTCTTTCCATAAAAACTAATCTTGGTCTGAAACTCCATTCTGATCAATGAAAATTTAGCTTAGAAGCTTGAGTACACAAATGGTACTTTAGGGAATTTTTCTAAAAACATCCAATCTTCATCAAACTACCTCAATTCACTTATCAAACACCAATAGAAGGTTAATAAACCAAATTTTAGCACCTAGCTATACATTTTATAAAATGATAAGAATACCCTTGAGTAAAAATTTAGTGCATTACATCAAATGAACAGTAATAGGTGTATGGGGCACATGTATTGTCAGCTACCTACTTTCCAATGGACTCTAACCATTATCGCATTCTAGCTTTTATGTATTATTTTCCTATAATTTTTATTTTATGTTTAGGACTATAAAAATAATTATTTTCTAATTTTTACTATTTAGGACACTAAAAATTAGGAAAAAAAATATTTTTTGGTAGAATAAAAAAATTTTAAAAATTAATTTTCCTTTTAACAAAGGTTATAGATGCTCATACTCTCATTGGTATGATTTAGAGAAATTATGCTTTCAATCTATTTGGTATAAGGCATTTATGAATTAAAAAAAGAGAAGTGACAATTATGGACAATTAAGGTATTTTTCTTGTCATCGAAAAAAAAGTTTTAAAATTTTTTATTATTAAAGAATTTAAATTTAGAATTTTAGAGATTGTTTGTTACCAAAGTAATATAGTCACTAAATTTTATAAAGGCAATTTATTTCTTTAATTGATGAAAATAATTAACAATTTTATACATAAAACCACATTATAAAGAGTGTGGTTAATAAATCTATTTGCTTAAAAGGAATAAAATTTGAAATTATACATATGGCTTGAATGCATAATTTTAAAAATTTTATCTACTCAAAAGGGATTGTTTTTTAGGTCTCTTATGAGCTGGTTACTATCTTCAATGATTGAGGAAATATTGGCTACAACTATCCACTGTAAAAGTGCCCATGAAGTTTGGAATATCCTTGAAAGGAAGTTCGCAGCTCAAACAAATGCTAGAGCACTCCAGCTAAGAAGTCAAATTATGAACATTAGGAAAGAAAACACAAGTATGAATGAATACTTTAACAAAATGAAAATGTTAGTTTATAGCTTAAAGGCTACTGGATCTATCATTTCTGATGAAGAGTTGATCGTGACACTTATAGAAGGGATGGGTGATGAATACAATACATTGGTGATAAACATTACTTCCAGGACAGAGAAGCTAAATCTAGAATATGTATATGGTCTTCTATTAAGGTATAAGAATATATTGGAAAAGAACCGAATTTTTAACAATCCTAGTATTGGCTTGAATATGCAAGCTAATCTAGTAAATAATGTTGCCAACAATCATAGCAATCAGTTGCAAAGAAGAAATTGAAATGGGCAAAATAGATTTGCTCATCCAAGTGGTATGACTCACCAAAATGCAAACTCTACTGGTGAAAATCAATTTTCATCACATCCACCAATAACTTAAAGTGGCAATGGTCATGAAAACTCAAGAAACAAGTCACAATGTCAAATATGTAATAAATTGGGACATACTACAACAATCTGTTGGAGCAGATTCAACAAAGATTTTCAATCATAGGAACCAAGAGAAGCTCTAGTTACTTCAATAGCATAAGGCTCGATAGATAATTCCTAATATCTAGACAGTGGAGCCACTGACCATGTTACGTATAGCTTAAACAATTTGAATCTAGCTTCTGAGTACTCGGGAGATGAAACTCTATCTATAGGTAATGGTTTTCAACTCAAAATTCATCATGTAGGTGTTGTGCTATTTTATAGAACACGTTTAATAACCGCAAGCACACGGTGTCTATATTGTAATTTAGAATAATTAAATGTTAAGTTATCGAACCCACAAGGAATGTAAATGTTCTAAGTAATTACTGCAAGCTAATGACGTGAATGTATTAAGGCAACAAAACTAAATTCGATAC
>JAVXUL010022301.1:0-11820 GCA_035590515.1 Trichilia minutiflora
TATATATATCGAGTCAACGGATCCTATCTTGACAATCATTTGTATCCTGATATAAACAACACATGATCAAACCGACTTCTTATACAAAACATGATTAGTCTTGTACTTATACATCATATGAACCATGTGCATCTATATCAGATAACAATTATGATGTCTCAGATCAAAGGAGTACGTCGCACATTAGTACAATCAAATGATGAATCATTAACTGCATACATTCTGTATGATTTATCATTTTTTCGGTCACGTTCGAAAAATAGTTCTCTAACTGTTAATCCACACTAATATCCTTATGACATGACTATCATATCATCCGCACTAATATCATCTCATGACATTCATTGACGATATTTAGTGTGTCTACTATGTGACACTGATGCCCAGTCGATATTGCGTATGTAGGGAACAATTCGATAATCTTATTATCTGGACATTTATATTTATACTTAATCATTAGTATGATACGACAAAGAAACAGCATATACATATGAATAGAAACAATTTCTTTATTAATACATATGTCAAGTATATACATATATAGTGATACAACATTAAATACCCTGAAACCGACAACATAAATGGTTTCTATAGCATACTACACTAACACATGTCACCCTCTCAAATATGTATACTGATGTTGGGCAACGTGTTGATACAGATAAACAAAGTTTATGGAACTAAAGAAGGATGTAATCGAACCAAGATGTATTTGGATAGAAGTTAACAAGAAGATTCATAGATTCTTTTCGTGCGACAAATCACTCTCTGGAATACCAAAAGCATGTGTGAAACTGATGCAAGTAATGCAACAGACAGAAGACACTAGGCACAGCCTTAAAAGGAAAGAATATAAGGTTTTGTATCACAGTGAAACTTGCAGTTTGTTTTGGCCTCGTAAGCTTGCTAGCCAGAAAACAGATTCGATTGTTAAAGATTCTTAGGGTATGCACGGATTGCCATTTTTTTGTGAAATATATATCAACAATTACGGACAACGATATAGTATTGAGGGAAGCCGGGTTCCTGCTCATGTGTTGATTACCGGCAGTAATATAACTGTTTGATATACAGATCCATTGCTACTTCCGTTTTTCATTTTAGTTAAGCTAGGTCATGCGTTGCTTATGCTTACAAAAAAAACAATCTGTTTTGACCTTAAATTTGCAGAGACTCTGCAGTATTTACTAAAACTGAGCTACGTTATTTGCTGGTAGTGTGTAGCGAGAAGCCACTTGTCTTTTAAAGATAATGTGTTCAATTTGGTAAATATCCTTTTCCATTGAGTTTTTGTGTTAATTATTTCCATCAATTTCCTGTTTTCCTGAAATTCAATCCTCAACCGCAGCCTCTGACAATAGTAAACGACTGCTTTTAAGCTGAAGACGAAGTTAAACATGACTTCTACAAAACTGATAGGACAAGGACTGCTGAAATATATTTCACTGACATAAACGAGAGAGAATCCTAGCAAAACTTGAATATTAAGTGTAATTCATTTCAGAAACCAAATAAAAAAAGGCAATTCTAGTAATGGTTCTGCTCACACCGGGTCGAATTAGGCTGTTGAACTAACCATTGCCACCGACCAAACATGGCACACATAAAGTTTGTACCTATTGCAAGCTACAAAGAAAATTACATGTGTACTATATATGTAACTTGAAATTGTATTATTCTGTTTGATATCTTGTTTTTTGTGTTCGTAAAATTGATTCTGTTAAAGAGTTTTGCAGAAAATCCTGAATGGCCTGATATAGAGATTGATGTATTCAATTTAATTACATGGTCTGATATAGTGATTGATGTATTCAATTTAATATCAATAAAATTCACCTTAATTCCCCCACGGATGGTCTGATGGTGGCAATTATATTTGGGATTTTTAAGATTTTATATTCGATTTTCACTTTATATATCTCTCTATGAAATATTTAGGAGGGATTGACTTGGTAATGGGATTTGCATATGGAATCTTTAAGGTCTCGGATTCAATTCTCACCCCAAAGATATCTATATGAAATGTTTAGGGGATCATTTCAAGATTTTATTCTGCATTTAATATTATCGTGTGTGGTCTTTATCATATGATATAAGACAGTTGTCAGGTAATTTATGAGGTCCCACTCTTAAGGAATGTATTAATCCCGTATTCGATTGGACGCCTCGGTGATGATTATACGTAGGAGTTTTTTTATTTCAAAAAAAATAAATAAAATAAAAATAAAACCCACCCCTAAATTTTTTCAATTCCATGTAGCTCACAGCCAAGAAATAGCTTGTCTTCCACTTTCAACAATCACAATTACATGGCCTGCTATAGTGATTGATGTATTCAATTTAATAGATTATAATGTTTGCGATTAAAATAGATGTATGTTAAAGAAAGATTATCATCTGCAAGTCTGATTGAGTCTCATTTATCCAGCTTTCATTGATACACAGAGAGAATGAAATAATTTACGTGATATTGACAGGTAAAAATGTGCTGTATTTTATTGATAGACGCTCCATTTCCACTCGTGGGCTCTTAGTTTAATCAACGCTAAGTTACTTTTTGTGCAACCAACCTATAACTCATGAAAACAGATCTGCTAAGAATGACACCTTCATTCCTTAAAAACTATTGATTTTCTTTTTCTCTGTGAGAAAAAGAAAGAAAAGAAACCGTATTCCGTAATGACTTTAACTCTGCCAAGATTCTTGAGTTTATTATTTCATGTCTTCTTTTACATTACTGAAAATGAACCATGTTATTGGAGATTGTGTAGAGCAAGAAATCACGTGTATAATGGGTTCAAAGTCACTTTCTTGAGAAAATCGTTTCAGTGGTTTTCTACATTTCTTGTTTGAGAGGGGACAAAAAATTCAGTCCTTAAGGTGGGGAGACGAACGAAAGCTTTATGACTACATAGTGTAATGTAAGGCAATTTCTATGCGGACTTTTTCTTGTTGGTTTTGATTCGACCTTCCCATTTAGATAATGTGAACAAGTCATAATATTGGCAGATTTCTATTTCCTCCGTCATCTTGTATATTTTAAAACACATTCAGTGCACAAACAGAAAGACAGTCAATGCCTATCTGTGCATCTTCTGGTCAGTGTGAAAATTAAGGGAAAGGAAATAGTTAAAAAAGAAAGAAAGTGGGGGATATGTGCATTCCGTGGGTGCTTTAAAAGATCAGTTTTTAGGATTGGATTGATCTTTTGTATAGATTTTAAAGAATAGCACCTAATCTTAGCATCTACGGTGTAATGGCTTTTAAGTTACCACTCTTATGATATGAATTTACTATAAATACGTCATCTTTTCGCATTATAAACGGGGTGATAAATTGAAATTAATCCAATTTAAACTGTTTTAAATAGATTAATTAGATTGATTTGAATTAATTTAAATTCAATTTAAAAATTTAAATCATTTTAAATAGATATTATCAATTTGAATTATAATTTAAATTTGATTGATTTTAAATCGTTAACTATCAATTAAATTAAAATTAAATTATTTAAATAGATATTAAGTATATTTGTTATTATTATATAATAATATTAATATTATATAATAAAATAATATATTAATTATTTTTTTATTATATGATAAGATAATAAATTTATTATTTTAAAATTACGTTGAAAAATAAATTAAGAATTAGGAATTTTATTTTTAAATTAATAAATTATTTTAATTTAAATTTAAAAATAAAATTATGAATTCAAATCCATTCAAATTGCGTGTATATCGGCACTGAGCTCTCTGTTTTGTGACAAGCATATCAGACTACTTGCTTCCTCTGCATCTCCTAAATTACCTTATTTATTTTGTATAGTTTGGAGTGTATTTTTTTCTCTCCTCGGTCTTGGGAAAACATGAAAATCAATTCATCTACCATGGCTTCAAAGGAATCCAAACTTCATCTGGAGGGCTTGGCAAAAATCCTTCCCGATAGTTTGCTGATACTGACACACGGTACCAAGCATCAAAAAGGTCATGTTTTCTACCCTTTTCCCATCAAATTCAAGGCGTCTTCCTGTCAATCTTATTTGTTTTCCACAAACTTTGAATTTGGGATGTATTATTACGGTCATGGAATGGCTTTTGTCATCTCACCTACTCTAGAATTCGGTCACGCTGATGAAGGTCCGTATTTGGGAGTCTTCAACTCTTCCAACAATGGCCTGACCACAAATCACATCCTAGCATTTGAGCTGGACACTAGTCAAACCCATAAATTTTATGATATCGATAGAAACCATGTGGGAATCGATGTGAACAGCTTGATTTCTATCGAATCTGCTACAGAAACTTTTTTTGGGAAAAACAAAGGTCTAACGAAAGCATTTTGATGCGTAACGCAGATCCAGTACAGATTTGGATATATTACAATGGAAAGTTAGTGAATCTAACACTAGCTTCGATCAATGTTCCAAAACCAAAGAGACCCCTCTTGTCAAAACACATTGATCCCTCTAGAATTCGCTTGGATTCTATGTATGTTGGTTTTTCTGCAGCAACTGAAATGGGTTTCGAACTTTCGATAAACAATATAGTCTGGGATGGAGCTTCAACAGGACTGGGAAAACTCGAAACTTTAATATTTCAAAGCTTCCGCCTCCAATTTCGCCAGCTTTGTTTTAATTGGAAATTGTTGTTGCACTGCTCCATTAATAATGCTACTTGCTGGCTCTCAATTTGTCTCCTCTCAGATTTCGTCATATTAAACAAATTTTAATTTTTGTCAATTATATTTTTATTTTCCATGAATCATTGGCTGGTGCGGGTGAAGTAAACTGGCTAGAATAGTTTATTTTCTTTTTTCCTTTAAAAAGGAGACAGAGAAGGAAATACAATTACCTGTTTACCTTAATTTTACCAAAGACCCTATATATTCTACTCTCTAGTGATTATTATTTCCTGTCCTCCTTTCTATTACTGAAAACGAATTTTTTTCCTTGAAGCGAGAATTCATGTGTATATTGTGTTCAAAGTCCTAGGGTAGATTAAAACTCGTTTTGTGAATCATTTGCAGGAAATGACTTCTAATCCTTCATTCCAATAAATACTAATTTTTTATCTTTTCGTCAATTTCCAGCAGCCTCTACATGAACATGAACATGAAGATGGCTCGAGTTACAAAGAATAGTTTAAGCTCAGCATCCTTAAAAAGAAGGATCAGTTCAATTATTCAAGCAGGATGGTAGGTATTGAATGCAATGGGAGTCTTTAAGTGCCAGAATTAATTATGTATTACCAAACACGTTGACTTTGTGGTTTGGTTTATCATCTAGAATTGAGATTTATTATTCATAATCCAGCTAATGTGAAGAAGAAGATGCCTGCAAAATATTTAACAGAACATATTTCTATCTTCTCTGTATCATCTTCAAAATTTAGCTCAAGTAGATCCATAGTCAATGTATACATGTGTCCCCATCTTTAATTATCTTCTGAGGGAAGAAGATAATAAAGAAAAATGATATTGAAAAGTTTGCAATAGATTTTCTTTCACGCATGAAAGTTTCTCAGGTTCAACCTGATTAACATTCTCCTCTTTACTTTTGAGTCTGAAAGAGTAAATTTACAATCGGGAAAGCAGACTCACTCCTTTATCTTCCGCAATGCTTGCAGCTTTTAAATCACTTTATTTTGTTGTTGTTTTCAGTGTATTTTTTATTTGCTTGGTCTTGGCCCAAGATGAAGATCGATCAGCTCATCTACCATGGCTCCAAAGAATCCAAACGGCGAAAGAATTAGTTTTCAATGAATCAACTCATTTAAAGGCAATGTTGTGTTTACACTTCCCATTCCCGTAGCTCATAATCAATAAATAACTTTGTCTATCTTTAACTTCAAACTATCATTCGTATATGGCAAGATATATACATTGCTCTTATTCATATCGTCCAAAGTTTAGTCTCAAGGAAATTGGTTATTCGGCTGGTCAATACTTGGTCATAGTTGACTTAAATAGCATGGTGTCAGAGCCTTAGCAATGACGGTATATCCGATGTTAGGATGGTAGCTTGATCTTAACCTACGGGAGGTTAACATGTATTATTGGGGCAGCACATGCAAAATGGACTTGAGGGTAGCACATGTTGTCCGCAGTAGCACGAGTAGGGTGCAGGCAGCAAGCACCAGCTAATATGCGCGGCAAGTACAGCACATACTAGGTGCAGCAGAGATTAATTGTAAGCAAAGCAGGATGCGGGCAGGCGCAAGGCAGTATGGGAACAGTGAGCAGCACCATGGGCAACACAGAGTGGGCCGACATTGTAGCACATGACAAGGGGTCTAGCACAAGTATACTAATACTAAAGTCAAAATGTGGCGCTCAATAGAGAGTTTAACAGATTCAGATAGGTCTAAAACTTACTTATACAAAATTTTAAGAGATTATGAGATGTTATAAAATCGTACTAACAATCTAGAAAACTTTAGTCTAATTATTAGACATGAAATTACTTCTTGATAGAACAAGTGATTTCATCATAGTGCTATATTCAAGGACTATGACTTTGAGTATGACAAACTGCACCACTTACTAGCAAAATTGGGTTAAAACACTTCTTCTAGCCAAGCAAAATACAAGTGGAACTCTAAGAAAAAAATCGAGTTATGCTATATCTCAAACTCATAAGTAGTAGAATAAGGCAAAACTCCTAGACGAACTAAGAGGATAACGTGACAAATTCTTAAACGCAAAAAATATACTTTGTAAGTGCTAAAGGTTGTTATTCTACCAGAGGTAGAGTGATAATCGTTGCCTCATAACCCTATAAAACCAAGGGTATTGGTTTCATTGTATAAAAAATCTTGAGATAGCTTAAGGCAAGTTGTGGAATTTTATATACGAGAGATATAAGTGAGAAAGCGCTAAACACTTATAGACTTGTGAGCCAAGAGACCAATCATCAAGAGTGGGTAAGAGCTTTGTAATCAACAACATTTTATCGAGGGTCCAATAAAATATTGTATTTTTTTTGTTGTTAAAAGTAATAAAAGTTAAAGGTCTATGCCTTTAGAAATTTGTATTATGTTCCTTATGGTTTGCTTGTGCATTGCTTTATGTAGGTTCAAAGGTCTGTAGGTTTGCAAAAGCAAAAAATTGGGAGTGCTTATCGAGCGAGGGCTTGAAGTAGTATGGGGTTGGCTACTCAAAAAGAAAAGCCTCGTGATAATTGGTATCAGATCTACAGTTGATGCTAAAAAGGCATGATTTTAGGATAGAGTCATGTATATATATAAAAGAGCATCTTGGTAGAGAGGGGCACCAAGTTAACACATAAAATGATTAGGTCATGAGTTGGTACCAACCAAGGTATGAGATTGCCTAAAACAGGTTAATTTGAACAATATAGCAATCGAAGAAAGAGATTCATAATAGCAACAAAGGTGCACTATATTATGAATTAACGAATCCTATTGAAACTGTAATACCTGGTCCAAGTCTATTAACAAGGCCTTTTGGGATTGGATGGTTTAACTTCAAGAATTTCACAGTTAAGCGTGCTTGAATGAGAGCAGTACTAAGATGAATGACCTTTTGGACAATTCTTAGGATAACCCATTCCAAGAATAAAACTATGAGGCCCTAAGGATTGGGCCAAAGCAGACAATATTGTTGATAGACTTGGATCAGGTGTTATAATTGATATCAAAGCCAACTCTCCTTCAGTACGATGGTGGTGGTTCGGGGACAAACCAGGCGAAATCTGATGGGTCTGTAACATCCCGATCCGATGAGGGCGGGAAGTGGCATCGGGTCAAGGAAGCCTGAGTAAGGAGCGACTTCTGACAGGCTTCTAGGATGGTAGGGATGAACTGAATCCCACATCAAAATGGGAGAGAAAGTTACTGGGCTATATATATATAATTGGAACCAAATTGTCAACAAAGCCTTTTGGGATGGGTGATAGTTTAACTCCAAGAACTTCGCAGTTAAGCATGCTTGGATGAGAACAAAATCGTGAGGCCCCAAGGATTGGGTCAAAGCGGACAATATTGTTGACAGCTTTAGATCAGGTGCTACAGAAGCTTATATATAAGGGCATATGTCAATGGGGGAAAATTTGAGCAATGCTAGACACAGGTTTCATAAACAAATTTATAGATGAGCAAGAGGTGCAACAATTGAGGTTGAGTATTGAAGGTACACAAAACACGATGAGGGTCATGAACTAATCGAAAATGGCTATGCGAGGGGTATCCATAAGTACTTTGAGGATAAGAATATGAGAGGAGAAAGTGAGATTTTTTATCCTTCTATTTGAAGACTTTAAACTTATCTTTAACTTAAAGTTCTTAGTGGGAGTGAAGGCATATGTGATGCCTCACTTAAAGAGTCTTCCAATTAAGGAAAAAATACTAGAACTTATGCAGTGCGAGTTCTAAAAAAATGATAAACTGAAATTGTAGCTTTAATATACCATATAATTTAACAAAGGGTTGAAGAAATGAGAGGTGTCTTATATAGTTGTGCTTATAAAGATCAAACAAAATCAAATTGAAAAGATGCCTGATAAGTATACAGCTTTGTTATACGAATTTGTAGATGTGACGCCACTAAAACTCCCTAAAGAGTTGCCCCAAAGATATGCAGTGGAACACCACATTGATTTAGAGCTTGGATTAAGGACCCTCGATCCAAGTACCTTATAAAATAGCGTCAATTAAGTTAGCAGAGTTGCAAAGGCAACTTAACAAACTGATGGATGTGGGATACATCTAACCCTTAAAAGCATTGTATGGGTTGAGTTATAAAGAAGCCAGATATCTGATTACATACGTATGTGGACTGTTGCGCACTTACTGAAGTGATGGTCAAAAATAAATATCATGTGCTTAGTTGTGGTTGAGTTATTTGATCAATTGGGTAGAGCATCTTACTTCAGAAAACTAGACTTACAATTAGTGTACTAGCAAGTGAAGATTATGAAAGAAGACCGAGGCAAGATAATGTGTATAACTCGATATAATTCATATAAATTTTTGGTGACGCCATTTGAACTAACCAATGCACTCACAATATTTTACAACCTAATTAATGATGTGCTATATGAGTTATTAGATAGGTTTGTAGTAATATACCTTAACGATATAGTAAGATATAGTGAGATATTTAAAGACCATCTCAAGTATTTGAGGTAAGTGTTCAAAAGATTGAGAGAATATAGGCTTTATATAAAGAAAGAAAAGTGCAAGTTTTATATTCAAGAGATAAAGTTCTTAAGGTATTGGGTGAGTAATGGCAAGATTTGCATAGATGAAAGAAAAATCAAGGTGATCCTTGATTGGCCTTCATCAACAGAAATACCTAAACTACAATCATTCCTAGGGCTAGCTAACTATTACAGAAAATTCATTAAGGGCTTCTTAAAGAGAGTAGTGCTCATAGATTTCTTGAAGAAGGAAAAATAATGGGATTAGTCAAATGCATGCAAACAAACATTCAACGATATTAAAGTTATTGTAGGTTATGAATTAGTATTTAAGCTACTTAACTTTGGTAAGCCATTTGAGGTATGGATGGATGTATCAAATAGAGCCATTGATGGTATACTAGTTCAAAAAGAGCATCGAATTACTTTTGAGAGTCAAAAGTTAAAAGATGCTAAGCAAAGATACTTAACCTACGAAAAAGAAATAATGATTGTAATACATTGTATGAAAATGTAGAGACATTATTTGCTAGATACCTACTTCATGATGATGACAGACAATATAACTAACACTTATGTTAGAACTTTGAAAAAATTGACACCAAAACAAGTAACATGGCAAGAGTTCCTTGGTGAGTTCAATTTTATGTGAATTCACAAGGCAAAAAGGTAGAATTTAATAACAAATGTGCTTAGTCAAAAAGAAATTGAGGGTTATATTACTATACTAACAAACGCAATAATGAATTTCATTGATAAATTGAGACAATAACAAACTCAGACTATGCATACTATAACACTTGACTCAAGACTATCAACAATATTATCCTTTTTGGTCCAATCCATGGGACCTCACAGCTTTGTTCTTAATAATAAGCTCAAATATCTCCCAAAATATCTTATTGACAACCTGATTCTAACTCCATATATATAGCCCAATAAATTCTTCTTTCATTCTGATATGAGACTCCTCCTACCCCCACAGCCATCCTAAAGTCTGTCAGGAACAGTTTTTTACTCAGACCTTTGTCTGGCACGAGTCTTCGCTCTCAAGGACCGGGATATTACAAGCTCACTAACTTCTATCGGCTTGCCCTTGAGCCTACAATCGTACTAAAAAAGAGTTGACTCTGATACCATATTGTAGTACCTGACTCAAGACTATCAATAATATTGTCCGCTTTGACCCAATCCATAGGGTCTCACAATTTTATTCTTGGTAATGGGTCTAAATTCATCCCAAAACACCTTATTGATAACTTATTTCCAATTTCATATATATAACCCAATAACTTCCTTTCTCATTTTTATGTGGGACTCTTCTTGTCCTCACAACCATCCTGAAGCCTATAAAGAGCCGCTCTTTACTCAGGCCTTTGTCTCGGTGCCACTCTCTGTCCTCAAGGATCAGGATTTTACACATACGAATAACTACATAATAAAATTAAAGAAGGCGTTATCCAAAGATATTAACTCAAGGATAGGTTGATATATGCTCGAAAAGGCAAATTATATATTCCTAATAAAAGGAAACTATGTAAAACATTATTGTATGAGACACATGATTCAAGTTGGACAAGACATTTAGGGATTGAGAGGACGATGGCCTTACTGAAAAGGTATTTTTTCTTACCCAATATAGAGGAGGACGTACGGGTATATGTCAAGACTTGTCTAGTGTGTCAACTAGACAAGACTAAGAAAAGAAGACCAACAAAACTTTTTTAACTATTGTTAATACCAAAGAGATTATATAGTTAATTTTTATAGATTTTATATCATAAATGCCTAAGGCAAGAGGTGAATGCAAATTAATATTAGTGATGGTAGATCAATTTTTGAAATATTTAGTGTTTATACTCCCATCACATACGTGTCTAGTAGAGAAGTAGCCAAGTTATTACTAAAGCATGTGGTAAAATACTTTAGAGTGCTAGAAGACATTGTGGGCAATTTGGATGCAAGATTCACAGGTAGATTCTAGATTTTACTCTTCAATCTCATAGGCACTGAGTTGAAGTTTTCTACAACAAATCATACTCAAACGAACAAATAAATTAAGAGAATGAATGCACTACTTGATAAGTATTTAAGGTATTATATGACAACTAGTCAAAAGAATTGGGTGAATTTGCTTGACACAGCTCAGTTTTGCTATAATATTCATTGATCTTCAGTAATGAAAATAAGTCTGACCAAGTTAATAATGGGACAACAATTGCACACACCATATAAGGTGGCTAAACACAACACTAATGTAAGGTGTCCAGTTGTATATAGGCTTGCACACGACAAACAAAAAATAGATTGAGTTAGCCTTGGATAGCCTAGCAAAGGCAACTCATCGAAAGAAGGAATATACATATGCAGGGCGAAAAGACTTAGAGCTCAATGTGGTCGATATAGTGTTGTCAAAATTGACTCTAAAGATTTTGAAGAAAATTAGTCGCAAGGAAGTAAACAAAGGATTGGTGCCTGTTAGTGTGTATGCCCTAGAAACCATTCGTGTTGTCGGTTTTAGGGCTTTTGCTCTTGTACAAACCTTATATTTATTAATAAAAGAAATTGTTCTTTATTTATATACATTAGCTGCTTCCTTTATATTATTTTATTTCATGCAAATAATATTGAATGTATGTAAATTGTCCGGATAATTT
>JAVXUL010022322.1:0-11819 GCA_035590515.1 Trichilia minutiflora
AGATATTTTGCTTCGAAACTCACCGAAAGTTTTCACTTCAATGATACACTGATAGAATTGGAGAGAGAAAAAGGGAGCCTAATTATCATTAGTTCTAACCATTTCTATTTGGTAGCCTTTGGGTATAGATTCTACACACTTTTCTCCCATTTCAAGCCACTTCCAGTTTTCTCTTTGTTGCTTTCACTGGAAGTCCATTTTTTTTCTCCACATTATTTCTGACTTAGGCATCAGAGTTTTCCTGTCAGGAACCCCTTCCGGCATCACTCCATAGGTGTTTATTGTATTTACAGGCTTAGGGGGTGGAGTCTTATCGAAAATAGCCACACTTTCAGTTACTCTCCGATGAAAAAATCTCCGTTCAATAATAGCTACATCGCCCTCACAACTCACTAACTAAGTCATTCCTCGTTGATCGTGAGGAGGGTCCACGGACAATTCTCACATCAATAAATAATAATAATTATTATTATTTAGATAATTTACTGAAGCCCAATCCGAAGGCCCAGGCCCATTATTTTGTATGACCATATATTAATAGAAACCATCCCAAAATCTCTAGAGTGAACCATCCAAACCCTATAAAGTCATCATCTTCTCCAAAAAAGAGAACTACATGTGACTTGATCCCCTAACTCCAAAAGAAAAGAAGAAGAAAGAGGCAGGAAAAGGAAAAGAAAGGGGGTACGTAGGCAGCTTAGCAGAGACCCAATTCAGTCATAAACACATAAAAAATTCTTCAATCACCACATTATCACTATAGAGAGATTTGATATTTGGTGTAAGAAAGTTACCGGAGTTTTCTTGCATCAATATTTGGCGCTATCTGTGAAAAATGCTTACAAAAAGCCATTTCCCAATCGAATCAAGGAAGATGAAAGAGTTTCTCTCAATTCTAGAATTTTCTCAGCCATCATAGTCATCATTTTTACTTATAACTTTTCATCTGACCGTTGGATTAATCTGATTGTTTGATAAAAGGAAGTTTACTTGTCGATATACAATTTGATCGAACGGATTTTGATAATAATTTTTCTGGTGGAAGTTTTGGTACATCAATTTTGCTGCAAGAACAATTTGGTATTCTGTTATTTTTGGAGGCTTATGTCTATCGACGATCTCTTCTTTTTCCATTGTCGGATTGACTTCAAATTTTGACAGAAATTTCATCCATATGTTTTCTTTATTTGTACAATTCATATTTGAATAATATAGTCTAGTACAGATTTTGAAGTTTCATAAAATTTCTGTTCTATTTGGCTGGGTTTTTTAGATTGCATAGTCTTTTAACTTTATTGTATATTTTTTTATTTCACCGTTGGATTGAGACAAAATATTTTCTGCCATGTCGTGGAATGTGTTTGTTTAGTTTCAATGGATGGATTGATGAGAAAAGCTGCTGGTGGAAAGATCGGTGTTTGAATCAGAGGTAACATATAATTTTGTCATCCAACGAACTCTAAACATTCAACATCTCGTTTCTTTTAATTTAATCGTTGGATCGTGCTGAAATTTGGTCGGGATAATTATGAAATATGGTTATACAATATAAATAATGGAGATGGTTTTCTATTACCTTTAGCTTCAGATTTGGGTTATGAACAGAAACTTTCATTTTTGGGATCTCTTCTGACCCGAGGTGATCCCATTTGACTAAGAAGTAATTTCTCCCCCAATCCGAGGTGGTTTTGTTCAAGTTCGAAGTAATTTCAACTTTATTTTTCATCAATCTGAGGTGATTTTATTCAAATTCGATGTGATTTTATCCAAGTCTAAGGTGATTTTATTCAAGTCCAAGGTGATTCCAACCTTATTTTGCTCCAGTCCGAGATGAGGTGATAAGTCCTCTAAGATGAGAGATAAGACCTCGAAGATGAGGTGATAACTCCTTTGAGACAAGAGATGAGACCTCCGAGGTGAGGTGATGACTTCTCTAAGATGAGAGATAAAACCTTCGAGATGAGATGAGACCTTCGAGATGAGACGATGAAACCTCTGAGATGAGGTGATAAATCTTCTATGATAAGGGATGAGATCTCGGAGATGAGGTGATGACTTCTCTAAGATGAGAGATGAGGCCTCTGCAGTGAGAGATGAGACCTCTGACTCAAATGGGATCACCTCGGACTTCAATCAAATCACCTCAAATTTGAATAAAATCACTTCGGATTAGAGCAAAATAAGGTTGAAATCACCTCGGATTTTAATCAAATCACCTCAGACTGAATTAAATTACCTTGGACCGGAGCAAAATAAGGTTGGGATCACCTTGGACTTGAATAAAATCACCTCAAATCAGAGCGAAATAAGGTTGAAATCATCTCAGATTTGAATCAAATCACCTCGGACCACATACTATTTATAGGACTATGTTGTCCTCGATCCAAGATCACATACTGCTTATTAGACTAGATCGTTCACTACCTGATGTGGACCATGTCGTCTTTGATCTGAAACCTATACACTTATGCTACTTGTGAAGGCTACTTATTGAAGCTACTGACTGATTCTACTTGTTCTAGCTACTTGTAGAAGCTACTTGCGAATTCTACTTGTAAAAGTTACTTGTTCATGCTATTTATAGATACTACTTGTTCTTCTCTATTGATGAAGCTAATCATTCAAGCTTCTTGATGAAACTGCTTATGGATGCTACTTGTTGAAGCTACTTGTCGATGATACAGAGCTTCTTCGCTAGATATCGAGCTTATGCCCTCGATGATTTTGAACTCTCTTACTCCATGATTTTGAACTTATTCGCTTGATACCGAGCTTATACGCTTTTAATTTTGAGCTCACTTGCTCCATATTATCGAGTTTATTTGCTCGATACCGAGCTTACACGCTCAATTATTCTAAGCTCACTATTCTATGTTACCGAGTTTGTTCGCTTGATATCGAGCTTACGCGCTCGATGACTCTGTGCTATTTCACTGATGATGTTGAGCTTATTCGCTCGATGTTGAGTTTACGCGGTCGATGATTCTCTGCTATCTCTCTCATGATGTCGAGCTTATTCGCTCAATACTAAGCTTACGCGCTCGATGATTCTGTGCTATCTCGCTCATGATACCGAGCTTACGCGCTTGATGATTCTCTGCTATCTCGCTTATAATGCCCAACTTATTTGTTCGTTGTCGAGTTTACGCATTCGATGATTTTGATCTCACCCGCTCCATGTTTCGAGCTTACGCGCTCGATGATTCTCTGCTCTTTCGTTCGATGATATCTAGATCCCTTATGGAGCACCTGTCCCTATGAGAGGCCCATACAGACTATAGTTTTCACTAAAAATAAATTTTTACTGAAAATTAGGGGGCTTTATGTTTGGATAATTTACTGGAGACCAATCTGAAGGCCCAAACCCATTATTTAGTATGTCCATATATTAATAGGACCCATCCCAAAATCTTTAGAGTGAGCCACCTAAACCCCATAAAGTCATCATCTTCTCTAAAAAAGAGAATTATGTGTGACTTGATCCTCCAACTTCAAAAGAAAAGAAGAAAAAAGAGAAGAAAAAAGAGGCAAGAGAAGAAAAAGAAAGTGGATACGTAGGTAGTTTGGGAGAGATCCAAATCCAGTCATAAACACACAAAAAATTCTTCAACCACCACATTATCATCATAAAAAAAATTTAATGTTTGATGTAAGAAAGTTACTGAAGTTTTCTTACATTAACAATAATAATAGTTTATTTTAAAATAATATCTACCCACAATTTGTCGGAGACACGGGGTTTGAGTCTCATGAATTCAAACCTATTCTTTTAGTTTAGTGGAGAAACAAGATTGCGTTGCGTTTGCTTTTAAAAAGCAATTGTCAATATATAATATAACATTATAAAATAGAAATTGCTCCTAATATTTTCACAATAATTTCAAATAAGGAGCTTAAAAATAGCTTGGTCAAATTTTATTTATTTATTAAAGTGATGATAAAATTTTTAATTTGTGTATAATAATCTTTCATTATTTATTAATTACAACATTATATTCTATACATCATATGTAAATTATGTAAAAAAAAATTATGGAATTCTTTTTTTAATTGAATTTATAAAGAATTAAATAAATACAATAAATATAAATATGAGACAATAAATTAATAATCAATATAAGATGAATTTTAACTAAAAAATTATTTCAATTGAAAGAAGAAAAACTATGGGATCATTTTCGAAGTTTATTTAAATCTTTATCATAAATTTTTAGATATAAATCTAAATTAAATAGGTATAAAATCTATTTCATAATTATTAATAATAATAAAATAAATATTCTCAATAATTATAAATAAAAGTCAATAAAAAAAATAACTTAAAATTATTAAAAAATAAATCTTTTTAATTCAAAATTTAGCACCTTTAAAATTACTTACAAATCTAAATTATTATTATCAAAACAATAATATAAATCTTCAAATTAAAGACTAAATATCCTAAATATAACTTGATTGAACGGTAAATTCATCTTTGATAGTCAAGAATACAAAAACTATCCACGTAAATATCTGGATTTTGTTGCTGCCACTTCTGCCTACGTCTCTCTTCCTTTCTTCAATTGAGATCCATCTTCAATTTAGGGATGAAAGATGGCTTATATATCCTGGGCTTCGGCTAGAAACATTGGGAATTTTTTTCATTTGTTATCTTTGCAGAAATAAATACAATTAGACATAATAGAGATTAATATTAGAGTATGAATATGTTTGAGCTTGAGGTGTTATAACTTTATTAGTATTATAGTTTAATAGTTAGCACAGAAAAAAAATTAAATTATCAGTACTAATTAAAAATAAATAAATTTTAATAAAAATTAATATTATTTTCTTTTTAATTTTATGTAAAATTCATCAAGATGTATGCCCTCTTTATCTTTCAATACCTAAAAGTTAGGCTTAGGCTTTGTGGCAAATTGTTTGTTTAGTTTCGGCCCTCGCCCCCTATTATTAATTATTATGATGATGATATCCCATGCATCTGGTAAAAAAATAAAAATAAAATAAAATAAAATAAAAACGCACATGATATTGATGTTATATAGTCATTGACAAATGCTGCGGGTATTCAACGGATCCAATAGCAAATTAAAGTACTCTACGTAACAACTTAGGTTTAAAAAAATTAACAAATACTCCAAGGTGTGATGACGGCAGTCTGGAAAGTGGAAATTGTTAAAAAAAATTCTTTTAAAGAAAAACTAACACCCTACGTTATTTAATAAATAAAATTATTATTTATTATTTAATAAATAATAATATATAATTATTTTACAAAATTATAATTATAAACAAATATTTTCTATTAATACATAAAATCTCTAATGATTTTTATATGTCAAATAATAGATTTTATGACGATATTGATACAATAATTTAAGATTAATAATATGATGATTAAAGATTTTTTTTTAATTGAGCTTAGAATTTGATTAAGTTGTCTAAGTAATTCTTTTTTTAAGATCAAATTAAAACGTAATTTTTTTAATAAAATATGATCATTTTTATATATAATTGGTTGGTTAACCTTAGAGATTTTTTAAAAAAATCTCGTTAATATCTTATTATATTCCTTTTTTTATCAGTAATTTTAAGAGAAATATCACTTTCCTAATTAATCTTCAATATTTTTTAATAAAAATTTCCTATAATTTTTATTATTTTTAAAAAGTTTTTATTATATACACATGAGATCAAAATAACTGATTATTATTTGTTATTTGAAATTAAAAAAAATTATACATCCATTGAAATAGAATCATTTAACAGTTTTAATCAAAATACAATGTTGTTATTTGCTTATCTATTTATTGCCCAAACTTAAACGTCATATGTAGTTTTGAAAAATTAAAAAAAAATTATTTTATTTAATTGGACAAAATTTTTATTAAAAAAATGAAATAATACTGTTTCATTTTAATGTTTGGCCATTTGTTTTTCTTTTTCTTTTTTTAAAAAATTTTTTCCTTGTCAAATCAAATATAAACCCAACATAACCAAGGGATTATGCGTCAACTGTCAAATGCTTTAAGCATATATTTATATCTTGTTAATTTAGCCAATGTCAAGATTTCAAGATTGACTAAATTACGAAGAATTTGGGCAATAATACTGAAATAGTCTTTTTTTTAAAAATTAACCTTGAATCCCAACCCATTCAAACTATAAAATTATTATAAATTAAAGCCAATAGCTGCACGACTGGAACTCATGCCTCCTCCCTGAAAGCAATCGGTCTTGTACCACCCGAACCTCAATACTTTCAAGGTGAAGTAAGAAATATTTGACCAAGGTGGCCCTCCACACGATTTATTGAAGAAATGCAAATGAAAACCACCACTCCAGTGATCGGAATCATTCTATTGATTAAGAGAATATATTACATTCTTACACTTCTCCTTAACTTTAAAATATAATAACTAAAAATTTAGCTAAACGCCTACTTACACTTGATACCCAAGGTTTAACATTCGCCCTAACATTTATAACCGGAATCTCTCTAGTGATTTCATGACAACTGATTTCAACTCAATTCCAAATATATTCTAGGACTATTGAAGAAAAAATCAATGAAGATTTAGATTGCCTCTTTATTACTTGTTCAACATAAAATTGTTAAAACTAGCAGAGGGATATGTGATAATTCACAAATCCAAGGAAATAATGGAAGGAATTAGCTGAGGGATATGTGATAATTGGAGAAAAGTGTACTTTCCTATGACAGCTCCTCGTTATTCACAACATATTCTTATTATATTGGAAAGGAAAAGGCTACCTGATGATTTATGAACATGATGAACAAATGCATAACATGATTTCCATGTCTCTGATATACAATAATAATCATCAAATAGAATATATTTAATTCTGCTTGAGTATTACAAGTGGCCAGTAATGTGCATCGAACAGCATAAACCATAGGCTCACATATCAGATTCATGACAACACTTAGTCTAATCCAGCCAACCAACAACAAATAAATCTTCAAAACTACCAGGAACAAGCACATACAAGTTGGTAGTTCTCTGAATGGCTTTCAGAAAATACTGCAAGCAGCCTTTTGATCATTTCCATCTATCTCTGAATAATGGAGATGAATGGAGGAAAAAAACTGTCAGTCTTGCAAAGAAACAAATCTCCAAGGTAACATATAAAATGAATGACGATACAATAAATTCTTCTACTCTTTGATTAATAAGCCGAGAAAGAAAATCAAAGATCATCTTTCTATTCTAGAAGATACTCCTTTTAGAAATGGGATATAATATCCACTGAATTAAAAACAGACAATTACTGGATTCATAAGTGATAGATCTCATACCATACTTAAAAGAGGAAGCTTCAAGACTATAATTGCCTCTGCCCAATTCAGTGATCCAATGACGAATTTATTTGTTTCAGCAATTGAATTTAGAATTTAAAAAAGAAAAGAAAAAAGATGTGGCTATATCAAATACAGGAACAAGGTTTTCAAGCCACTATCATGTATCATGCCATAGTTAAAATCATTGTCCAGATAGCACATTGTCCTTGATTTGGTACTTTTCCACAGAAAACTCAGAGCTGCTTGGGACAAAGAATAATAGAGAATGAAGGCTATATTCTACAACTATATTCTATAATAAGTTCTAGGATGTCCTTGTGCACATCAATATAATATTATTGAACCAATGAACCCTCTCTCTCACAAACCAAAACAGAAGAGTACATCAATCTTCACGTCTATCACCTCAGTTGCATCTGATGTGTTTCTCTATTAGCAAAAACAAATTAATAAATGCCACATTAACAACCTCCTGCAGCACATGGCCTAATGTTATTTGCTAACTCCAAATTCAGATAAAATCAAGTTTGAGAAGAACTAGTTGAAGTAAAAGAATAAGTGGACAGATTCCTTCTAAAAGGATCATGCCAACATTCTGAGTCACAAAGCCTATCCTGGGGAGAAATATAGCAGCTAGTCACACTATTTCTGTGTCAAAAGTATGGACTTCCAGATGCTAAGTCACATCTCTTATGATCTTACCATTCGGGTATATTTGTCATCTGCCTCCTGCTATTATCACATAGAAACTCACTGTTAAAGCTAACTACAAAATGCAATCCACTGTTGATCATTAATGTAATCAAAATTTAGATGATTCATGCTATGCACTTAGATAAGCATTATGCAAACTACCATCATGAGTTGCCAACCCCATCACCAGAAAACTGGCAATAACTTAATGCATTCTTTCCGAAGTAGAAATGCAATGGAAAACATCAGAATCTCCCACATTTCAAAACATTAGAGAGCTCCACGTGTTTATTTTTAGTGGCATTTTACTTACTCATCTTTGTCCTAATTAAATTTTTTTTTTCAAAGATTACTGACAGGGTTGTGGCAATCAATTACTAGGATTATCAAGAATTCAACATATAAAAAGGAATGACCACAAAGGAGAAACATAAAATCAACATATAATCTTTAAACCTCATCAGGGTTGCTCTTCATGAAGCTGAGTTCAACAAAGTAAAGCCCTTCGAGTAAAGGGAAGCAAGTAGTGCCTCCAATAATAAATCCTGCATCTGACAGGTTTGAAAACTAAGTACATGCTTGCTACTTTGCCCCCCAACTTTGTAGGGAAGCCTGTCAAATATTGAAAGCAAGGAATAAATTAGAGCAACTAACAAAGTTCTCTAATGCAGAATCCAGAATGCTTTAAAATTAAAAGAAAAAAATTACGAAATTCTCACTACTCATCCATATTTATGTCCAAGATTACATCTTAAAGCTTCTAATTGACTAGTACACAAACTAAATTCAGCCCCTGCATCCCACTCCAATGCACAATACAAAAAGAAAACGCAAAGATATTAGATCTCTCCGTTTCTTTAACTTTTTTCTTTTTCCCTCAGAAAATAACTTCTTTTTTACAGATATTATTTCAATATACCTCAAATTGAGGCTCTGTAGATGCAATCTTCCCAGCTTTACAGATAAGCTTTTAGAACTTCCAAATTTGTTGTAACTACATCACCTTCTGCAACAACTGTCATCAAACTTTCAGGTGTCAGTGAAGATTAAAAATTTCCACACACACCATAAAATTTTATGAGTAGATAGAGAGAGCAGACCTTCTTAACAAGAACTGAACAAGTATTTACGACAAATTTATTTCTGCGAGAAAAAGCAAGAATCTAAATATTAATTCCAGACACAACACCTCCAAAACCCCGAAAAACGTAGAAGAAAAAAACTTTTATCCATATATACTTATATGTAATAAGAAGGATCAATTTACAATACCAATAAGCATTAATTTCATGCTGACATACGGACCCAGTATCATCAAAACAAAATTTTATTATATAATAAAACACAAATACATCTTTACATATATAGGCAGAAAAACAGGAAGAACAAACCTTGATTGGAGCATCAGCTATTCTATAAGAATCAACGGTCAACCCCACCAACCACAATCCAGGAAATACGTTCTACAACAAACCAAAAAAATCAATCATCAGAGAAAAAAAGTAAAAAAGAGAGAGAGACCCAGCCAAACTATCTTACATCGAGCTGTTTCTGGACATTTTTTGGCCGCTTCTTGGGCCGGCGGGCCGGTCTGGAGCCTGTCATGATGAAGATATCTTCTTCAATCTCCTCTCTCGACAAAGTTAGCCAGAACTTATTCTTTTCTTTCTTCTCACCATTGTTACCTCTCGATTCCACCATCTCTCTCAATCTCGTCGACTTCGGTGCCTTCGTATTTACACTATGATGATGATGATGATTTTCTAAAACCTCCACATTAAATAAAGCTTCCTGTACCTTTCTAGGCCTCAAATTCCAAGGCTTTCCGACTACTTCCCCTTCCTCCTCTTCATCGTCTTCAGTCTCGTTCTTTTCAAGAACCTCAGGTTCTTTCAGCGCCTTCTCGGTCAAATCCTTCTCCGAAACACTTTTTTGCTTCATCACTCTCTCGGCGGCGGCGTTATGTGGTTTTATAGTAGATGAGGTAAAGGAGAGACGTTGTACGCGAGAAGAACGAGATCCAACGACTCGGTGATGACGTGTCGACTCGTCGTCGTCGTTGTTGTTGTCGGCTTCCGAAGTGTCGGTGGCGGATGGATTTCGGGTCCGGTTCTGTTGATGAGTGCTCCATTTAAGGAGCGGTAAAGAGAAGTTGTGCAGCGGCTGCGACTTCATTGGTGCTGTCGCCATCGAACTCGAAAAAGAAGGCAATAACAAGAAAGTAATTCTGCCACTTGTATCAGTGTGTGTTGTATGTAGCTTTGGAGATGAGATTTATAGAGCGAGAAACCCTAGAGAGAGAATGAGAGCCGAGAAGGAGGTAAGCTTCAGAGCCACTTTGAGTTTCTGGTCTGGTGAAGAAGGAAGGAGAGCCGGTTTACAGAGAGAGAGAGAGAGAGAGAGAGAGGTAGGTAGGTTATGCCTGTGAGGGTATGCGATAACTTGTTTTCAACTGCTACGTCTTTACGCCTTTGTTTCCTTTTTCTTTTCTTACCCTCCATTTTGTTTATTTGCATTTGGGTCCAATTTTGTTACTCTTAACAATTAATTAAAATATCAAATATGATATTTTATTTATTGAATATTTTTATTTTTTAAGTTGTTATAATGTTATTTTATTTATATGAGTACTTCTTTTAAAATAATATTTTTAATTTAAATTTTATGTCTCGAACTAAATTAAATAATAGAAATATATAATTCTTATATTTTTATTATTTGAATTATTTTAATTCTTCCGTGTTTTATTAGGTTTGAATTTTAATAGACTTTTCTCAGGTTGTGATGGTATGTACATTCAAGGTCAGACAACACTCTTGGTCATATTACAGTGGGGTGAAAGACTAAGTATATGATGAATATTTGTGAATTTATATCACTGTTTAATTATTTTATTTAAATCACAAAGTCAATAGTTAAATTAAATTTAGAATTTATATCTAAATCATATATTTTAAATTTAATTTATTATTATCAGACTATATTTATAAATAATAAAAATTTAATTATGATATTAAAAATATTTTTAAAATATAAGAATTATATGTAAATATGTACATGTGTGCGTGATTTTAATATTTAAAAATGATGATATATGGATTTGTAAGTGTTAAGTTTTAAAATATCAACAAACACATATATAATTATTTTGGCTCTTTTTTTCCCCTAAAAATGATAATTTGAACAATGAATGCTTTCATTATTTGATAGCTAATTTTATTTCCTACCCGTAATTTGAACAATAATATGAGATATTAGTTTCACGGTTTGAATTGAATCCAATTTAGAATTTAAATCATTATTAATAATTTAAAAAATATCAATTAATAAATCGATTTACAAATTTTTTAAATCTCTAAATCAATTCATTGTATTTTTTTTTTTTGAAATCTGAAAACTCCGACCATTAGTCAACGCTCCGAGAGACTCCACCAGGGGATCCAAGTCTTCGACTGTCCTTGGACAGCATCATCGAGATAGGGCTCAAGTCCTTAACCAAAAAGACACCCAACTCGACCCCTGACAGATAGTACCAAACGATTAGATAAAACCAAAACTGGGTCCTATCCTAACTTTTAGTATTTATAGCACCTAATTATCTTGTTGGTTGTAAAATTTAAACTCTAAAATTATAGGCAATTGGTCATTTATCATGGTTAACTTCTATCGTTATAAGTGAAGGTTCTATGGCCTAAATCATGCATAAATGTAAATTTTTCATGACCAAACCCTAGGCTAAATTCCATGAAAAACAAGTGGAATCAAGAGTGCTAACCTTAGGGCTTTTGATGCTCTACTTGTG